>VYZP01075994.1:0-14740 GCA_013400635.1 Hypocryptadius cinnamomeus
GCAGGGTGTCAGGTTGTATTCTGTTTCTGTCGGTGGTTTTCCTTTTGTATTATTGCATGTATTTTGGTTGGGGTTTTTTCCCTTTTCCTAATAAATTGTGTTTCTGACTTGGGGTCTCTCACTGGTTTTGCTTTCAAACCCGAACAATAGGCTATAAATATTAAAACATGGCTGCACATTCTTCACTGGAGGATCCTGGCAAGCTTATTGTGATGTTACATAAGTTTGTAACTTGAATAGCAGATCCTTTCCTCCCCCAGCCCAAGTTACAGGGAAGGCATACTGAAATTCAGGCCCAAAGTTTGGCCCTTTCAGATGAGCCCCTGCTTTGCTTCTCAGCTTGCTTGGAGCATAAGAGGTTTAGCTAAGGAAAGGCATAGAATTATAAGGTTAAAGGGGAAGAGGGACAAGAGAACAGCTTGATTGACTGATCCTTCAAACACTTTGACTATTCTGAATTCTCAATATAGTAAGAATTAATGAGGCAGAACTGTACTTCAACATTAAAATTACCCTGAAATTGTTAATTCTCTATCGATGAACACCACACAAGAAACACAAGGCATGCTCTTGGACCCACCTTCAGACAGCCATAACTAACCAGTCTCCTTTTCAAATAGATCTGCTTGTGATGGAGCACATGAGGGACAGGTAGGTGGACCACAGGGAGCAGCAAGCCAAGCCAAGACGGGATGGCAGTACAGAGAAGGAGAGCAGAAGAAAGTTCTGTGAGTTACTACCATGGGTTTGATTCTTCCATTTCAAGTAGGAAAGGCCATAAGAATGATATTTACCACCGCATCATTTCTCCCTGTCACATAGGGTACCAACAAGTATGAATCACTTTGCAAGGGACAATGATGCTTCCAATCTTGACGGTTTCAAAAAATGAGGCTGCACAGTGGTAGCTTTCAGGCTGCTCTCATGAGCCTCAACACTCCTGGGTCTGGTTTGGGGTTCTGCTAACCAAGCAGCAAACAAACAATTTAAACTATTTTTAACTGAGGAAAGATATTTTTGTGTCTGTCTTTAAAACAATCCATACAATGTATTTGGAAAAGAGAAAAACCCAAAACAAAACAACAAAACTAAGTATTACAATTGTAATTTCTGTATAATTGCATGTAATAAATTCTTATGAAAGCCAGCCAAATGCATATGTGCACCTAAAAACCATCATCTTCTTCCTGATATGAGGAGCAACTGAAGATCATCCTTGCAAGGGAAGAAGGGTGTGTGATCTCCAGGGAAAAGCAATTTTTTCTCCTAAATCTCATCCTGGTTAGTAGATTTATTCAAAGCATTCCTCACTAGGATGCAGCATGGCAACCTTCAGCATCAGTGAAAATGGTAAATAACTTTCATATTAGTTTCAGTTTTCTGTCAATTGCCTCCTAACCATGGGCAGGTCCATAAGAGACAGGACTATAAGGCAGTTCCAGAGTCACTGAATCCAGGCCTGCACACATGCAGACTAGGAGCTCTGTGGAGAAAATGTCTCTCCTGATCACCTACAAGGGACAATTCAGTGTCTAAACATGGATGTACATTTTGCACCCGAAGAGTTAACAGCCATGGTATTTAGACCCAGATCCCCTTGAGTCCAGGAAAAAGCAATTTTGGACTAAGAGACAACACAACTCTATTTCCAGTTACATCTGCCCAATTCACTTACTTTGAGCTGGATTAGAGAAATTGTAATGTTTGGCTTGTTTCCTCATTGAGCGTCATGACCCTGACAACAATGACACAAATGAGCACAGTCCCAAGGAAATAAGCAAGGAAGACAACAGATACAATCTGTACCAGTATGAGTGAGAAAGACTGTCCCCAACACATATAGTGACATTTCAAATGTCTGATTCATTTGGATAATTTCCTTTAGGCTCTAGACCTGTGAAGGGAAGTGAGGCAGAGAGAAGTTGAGGAAGAAAAGAAGCTCTTATCATGGATGGCTCGTGACCTTGATTTGCAAAATCAGCCAGAACTTGCCACCTTTGCAATCCAGTCGAGGCAGCATTCAGCATGAAAGATGGGTTTCCACGTGTCACCATTCTGAATTTTTCGCTGCAGAGGAAATGAAAATACAATAATGAGCAACCTACCTTGTAGGCTGAGAGCTAATTACACACCTTTCTCCACAAAGTAAGCGGGAAACACACGAGCTTGGAAGACATCCACGGAGCAATTAAACACGCACTTGTCAACATGTCACAAATACTGTGTTTTTACAGTTGAAATGAAAACACAAATGCCATCTGATTGAACTTCAGACTAATTAGCACATCACAGCACACAGCCACAACAAGTACCTGTCAACAGCTATCAGCACAGCGGTGACATTTTCCACTGCAAATAATAATGTCATTTTCCACTTTGGAGTAGTAATGCTATTTTTTTGTCTTTTCAAAAAGCGACATTGTTTATAACAGATACAAATATATTCTCCATAAAACAAGATTTCATTCTGCAACGCTAATGCTCAAAAAGAATTATTTTGCAACCAAGCTTTAATTCCACATGCAAAAGTCAATGAACCTCTAATTCCGCCTCGTAGCTGGAGGAAGAGGAGGATGCAGCTTGTGGAGCACTGTCTTTATTAGCCAATGGCTATTTACTCCCAGAACACTTTCTCTGTAAGCCTAGATTCATAACCAGCAGTGCTCTGGACTTGTACTAAACTGGTGATTTCTTCCAGGAAACACACCAATTTAAAAAAAAAATATCCCACAGTCAGGTACTGTGGGTAGTTTTCAGAAGTTTGCAGGCAAGCTAATAACGTCAGCTTTGATGTTCTCCAAGAGTAACTCATTAAGAGAAAGGTAAGGAAAAGTAAAAAAAGTTTCTGTAAATTTTTATTAAAGTTTTAAACTGCTCTACTAGTCTGTTTTCTGTAAACAAGTTGGTTATTAATAGATGCAATTTAAAATGCGAGTTGAATTGCACAGACTGGCACATTCACCCTTTTTGGGTGGCTGTGTACAATTTTATGCTTGTTGACTATGACTTTAATTAACAAGTCATATGAGCTTAGACTATTTTATATCTTTACAGTCCATTAAAAAAACATCGTTTCTTACTAGCAACGACAGACTGAAAACCCTACAAGGACAAGTTTTGAAAGAAAATCTGGAATAAATCAGTATAGTGACAGCCTTGAGTACCCATGATAGGGCAGGACTGGGAGGAGTCAGATCCCTTATCTGATGCAGCTAGAGTGAAAT
This sequence comes from Hypocryptadius cinnamomeus, assembly GCA_013400635.1. Taxonomy (NCBI): domain Eukaryota; kingdom Metazoa; phylum Chordata; class Aves; order Passeriformes; family Zosteropidae; genus Hypocryptadius; species Hypocryptadius cinnamomeus. Next base: position 3,225 of record VYZP01075994.1, read on the forward strand.
CACTGTCTTGATTTGCCTCATGGAGGATGCAGTTTTCCGACTTGCAGCACACCAGGCCTTCTTCTTCCACTCTGCCTGTGCTCTGAAGGATCACAGCACAGGGAAGCACCATGTGGAGATAATGGAGCTGGCTTCCAGAGCCTGAGGCTTGGGTGGCAGCATGGAATAGCCACGCTGGCTGAGCACGCTGCCCAGGCTGAGAAGGAGGGAGGTAATTTAGGGGGAGTATTTCTGCACGATGCTCTGTTGTGAAACAGAATTTTTGCCTTACACGAGAGGTAAATCAATTCCTGCAGCTATTCCTAACTTGACTTGTCTGCCCACCAGAGTGACAGCTTTTAATGCCAGCTGGAATAAGATTGGTGCCATCACAACAAAAATTCTCAATTTATATTAATAGGATTAAGTAACTGATCCGTGGAGATGTCTCATCTCCACTCAAAGCACAGAAACCCTCCTCCACAGAAATATGTATTGTTATATCACAGTCCAGAGCAGTCAGTTCTGTCAAGGCTTCACATTCCCTAGAGTGGGATTTGGCTCTTCATGATTTTAGTCATTAAAAAGGCAGTTTTTCATCTGAAGTGGTAGTGATGGCTTCTGCTACAACCTGTGGAAAGATACCAGTGTCTCCAGACAGGAAAACATCCCACGTGTCCCAGGCACTTGCATCTGCAGTTTCCAAATTATGCAGAACACACAGGATGACCCAGCAATTTGGACTGCTTCTGGTACTATTGTATGCTAAGCCAGCTTTGGTCTTGGCTGACACTCCAATTGTAACCAAAGTAATACAAAAATGTGCATTATAGATGTCACGTAAATGGTTTCAATTTTTGACTCACCTCAGTGTGAGAGAAATCCTCTCCCAACTGTGTAAGTTTTGTACCACTGGTACCATTGGAGAAAAAAAGCAGTTTTGCAGAAGAAAATTTCAGACTCTTAATATGGCATTCTACTAAATGACACTGAGTATTTGCTATCATGTTTGGTGATTAGGAACGAGCATGGATCAGGTAGATAAAGCTGGTTCTCTGTTCTAAACTCTCATATCATGTAAAGTTCAGATAGAATTTTATTTTAAATGTAACGACAAAGATCTTCAAGGGCAAGATGAATCTTACTCTTGTGTCTATCCCCCTGAGCACTAATACATAAATCTCTTCACTTCCACCCACTGCAAGGAAAGGGCCAAATGCTACCAAAAGTCTGTGTCTGTGGAACTTAGGGTTTAACAGTGAGTATGAGAAGTCACAAGTAAACTGCTGAAATTTCCGATAACTATCCACAAATCTGCAATGCCCCCAGAACTTCTATAGCGACAGAGTCCCTGTTGTGTTGCTGCCCGCCCTGCAGCCTGGTGTCCCAGAGCAGAGATGGCCAGCCCCAGCTGTGCACACCACCACAATCTCTTTGAAGCTGTGGGATGGGGCCACCACCTCCTTCACTCTAAGTCAGTGAGAAAACTTGAGTGGTATGAAGCCAGAACTGAAGAGTGAGAACTTCAGCTCTACAATAAATGTGCTGATTACAGATAGGACCGTAATTGCAAGCAGCAGAGATTTCCTGTTTGGTTTGATTTTAGAGCAGTGCATATTTAGAGATTCATGCCTTGTGGAGACAAGAAACTTGTGTGGAAGTTTTCAAACAAACCAACTACTGAGCCCCTGTGCCGTGGTCGGTCATTGTGGCTCTACAGAGTTCACTCATACTGTCCTGGAGCTGCAAAGAGTGATAGTGTGCAAGTCTAATAGCTTGCTTGCAAACCACTATGAACTGAAAGACAGTAAATCTTCCTTAAAACTAAAATTATCTGGGGATCTGCTGGAAATTCACCAGTTCAAGTTTAAGAAATTTCCACTCCACAGGGATTAGGCAGTGAATTTTGCCCTCATTGGAGGTAAGATGGGCTGAGCTGATGTGTTAGATGAGTTCTGTCACCAGAAGAGCTGACTCTACTCTCCTGTCCTCCCATTCCATCACTTCCTCTACTGCTCATCCAGCTGCTTGTTGAGCCATTTCAGACCTCAAACAATTATCCCAGGGGAACAGAAAAGAGGGCAGAACACATCTCCTCATTAATGCTTTCTATGTTCTTTTTCTTAACCGATTTAATGGTTTTGTTTGTTTTGATGGGTTTATCCTTTTTCAGGAAAGAAGGTCTGAAAAGAAAACCCACCAAACTGAAAAACAGATGAATGCAGGGCCAGCTGGGGAGAGCTCCCTTCTCCAGAGAACTATGTAAGCAGTGAGTTCAGAAGGTAACTGAGCTTGCAGTCTCCAGTACAAATCACCCTTCAGAAACAATTATTGTAATTCTTCTGTATCCACAGGGTTTGGTGTCATCAACCAGAGCAGACACATGGGGGACTCCACAGCAGCTGTGCATGAGAGAATTCACATACAGAAGCAGTGTTAACAACTCTCTCAGCTGAAGTATCTTAGACAGGATAATGCCATTTTTACATACCAGAGACATTGATTCAGCCCATGGCACCACTGGAGGAGAACTGAATGTCCTTCAAACAGCAGTATGAACACACCGTGCAACAACTGCACAGTGCTAGAACCACTCCAAAATGGAGGCAAAACACCTTCATATAAACTGCAGGTCTAACCACTTCACTAAAAAATGATTAGTTAAAGGTTATATAAGAAAACCTGTAATGAATATATAGTGATGTTTCCTGTAGGATTCCTGCCCAAGCTTCCACCACTTGGGGGTGGAAGGGCATCCTGCACCATAAACTACAGTCAGATTTCACTAACCCCCACTCTCTGTGCATACAATTAATCTCTTTTTCAACATAGGTGTGGTTTTAGGTTATAACATACCACGCCAGTGACTTGCACTTAGTTATGTGTAATGCAGAAAACCCCAGCCTTCCTTGACTGCTTCAGCCATAGCTCTTCTATGGTGAGAAATGGTGAATCTTTGCTCCTTGTTTGCCTTTCCCATAAGTTTTATGATTTTAGGACTGCTAAAAACCTGCTTAGAGACTTCTCAAGACAAATCTAAAACAATAAAAAATTGGTAAAGACACAAAGGGAGAAGAAAGACAAGCAGATTAAAGCAAAAGTAAATATGTATCAACTCAGAGTGTTAAAGCTCTGCAATATTTAAATAGGTGTTGGTACCATGCCTCTTTTTCTAAGAAAATCAGTAGCACCTCAATGAACGCATTTCCTTAGTGCATTGCTTTTCTTCTAATTTGTAGGAAGCATCATGTCTAAATCAGGCACTACTTTGAGGTGCTTTATGGCAACTTCCCCACTGGTTTTATTTTCAGTCTGCTTTGATTTCCACCACGACTTCACCTGCAGAGGTACTTCACAGCATACACAGCTGATGGTTCATGTACACATCCCCACCCTAGTCAAGAGTCTAACTCTTGCTTTGACACACATTTTTCATTTTTATCTTCCTAAATTGAAAGGCACACATGCACACACCCCAACATGCTTCCCATCAAGTGTCCCAGCCTAACAACTGTGCTTTAATGGCCTCAGGCATTAAAAAGAGCCCAAGAGCTGTCTGAGCACTGAGCTGTGGCTCCCATACATTTTCCATTGTTTTCTTTTAACATTGTACCTCAGATAGCAGAGAAATAAACATAGGCTCGGTTCCCATCTGTCAGACTCATTAAAATAACACATTCAAAGGGGTTAGCAGCATCACTGCTTTGCTTCCTCTTCTGGCCCTGCAGTAAGAGCTGCTCAGACTGTTCATGGGGCGGGGTGGGTGTGATCTGCCCTGACAGAAATAGCCTCGACATGCTGCCTTCACCTGTCCCAGCCCTGCGACGAGTTCTGCTCACCAAACGTCCTCCAGAAATAACCCACAAGTCCATTGTTGAAGCCCTCAGGGAGACTACTCACCTCAGGCATGGGCACCTTTCTACCTTCCCTGGATTGTAGCTGAACCTCTTCCAGGAAATCACTGCTCCAAGAAAAAGCAAACACCTCCACAATCAGGATTACCTGTCCAACTTCAGCTACCAAAAAGAAACCTGAAGGACATAAGCTTTAAATGTGCAATAAGCAGCCCTTTTGGCATTCCATGGTGGAGTGACCAGTGCAACTTTAACAGTTTGATGCGAGTACAAGCCATTAATTTAGCATGGTTATTTTTAGCAGCTATAGAGGTAAGGAAGAAATGGTGCTTGCAGAGCCAAGAAAAACATAAATAAGGGTGGTGTGGTCTCTGTATTCCCCCTTGTACTGGCACCATGGTGCTGACCTGCCGTGCCCTCTTCCACACACAGCTCCATTGTGGCCCCCCACACCCCAGAGGAAGTTAAAACAAGTAATGAGCTTTTATTTTCAGATACACTGGTGGTGTTGGGTGTATGAGACACCTCACATCATGCAGTTTCTCTCTCTGCATTGTCCTTCTCTTCCATGATGTAGCAACCTCAAAGTGTCACCCAAGAGAAAATACGGCTGCAAGGACCTTGAGCTGCCCCATCCCAAGGTTCATGTATATGTATCTGCACATACATACAGATATATGTAATTGTGCAGAAGCTCCAGAGTGTGAAAAGCTACTCTGGGTCAAACCCAAAAGCAAGTCACCACTTTTGCCTACCTCACATCACACCGCATGGCATACACACACTTCTCATTGTGGGTGGTCAACTTACACTGACATTAAGAGGGAAAGAAGATCTTCAGGCTAAATGTGTTACCATTTATTTTTGAAAGATAGTGAAAAGGCAGAGCTCAATTTACTCTCTGCCTTACCTAGGATAAACCCTATTTCCATGGAAAGAATCACTTGATAAGACAAGTAGATACAGGGGAAGGAAGGATCTGGGGTTTAGCTGCAGATTTGTCACTATGTGCCTAAGCTGGCTTCTGTTGCAGTCTAGAGAAGGGCTTGGATACTTCTTTGGGTTCATGATGGCCACTTGCAGCAGGGAATGGGCTCACTCAAAGGGTCTAGCCACAGCATAGCCTTCCTGGCAGAAAAGCATCCCTTGTTGGCACCTGATGGTCAGCCAACTTGATGGGGCAGGTCAGCAGTCACCGGTGGTGCTGAGCAAGACCAGTCACAGAGGTTTGCTAGGGGAAAGGCAAACCTTCCCTCTCTGTCCTGATATACATCCCACTTGGTGCCAGCTTATTTCATGATTTTAAGATGAAGTGCACTGGGAGAACTCCCTTCCTAGTCTGTAACTAGGAAGATTTCTAGCTTCTAGAAAAGAGACATAAAAAGAACAACTGAATGAAAAAGAAGTCGTATGTGTAAAGTCAAATTCTGCACAACAGAGCATGGGTCAGGAGCATTTGGCAAATAAAAGGAAAACAAATATATTTAGATCTGCAGGCTCCCACAAACCCTGCAGGATGGGTCCAGCTGAAGGACAGCCCTCACTGCAGAGGCCCTCCTGCATTTCCCAAGCTCCATGGAATCTTGGGAGCACTCTCAGCCATACCCCCCCACCAAGACCTCTGGTACCCATCACAGCATGTGACCTGCACTGTGCCTTTGCCTTTCCACACCAGCAACCCTTCCCACTCTCCCTGATGGATGCCAAAGCCCTTGCTCCACTCCTACCCCCCCACCAGCAGCCCCCAAACGAAAACACCCCGGAGGCACAAATGGTTGCCTCCAGGAGGGAAATATTTCAGGAGCAATTTGCCATGTTGTGCACGAAGAAGGGAGGCCAGTGGTGTGGCAGATTCCCTGGTGCCTTCTTTCTAGGTTTTTTCTTTGTGTTTTTCAGGTTTAATTTCTCTCTGGAGGCCAAACAGGCCTTGGCAAGAATAGTCTCACACCATCCCACACCGAGGACAACTGAGCAAGCAGAAAAGCCGGTCATCAAAGAGAAAGGGCTTCTGAAATGTCACACTCTGCAGGGCTGACAGTTACCACAAACATTTATACCCTGTTTGGACCTGAAAGGTGTCTATCAAGTCTTGTGTAAAAGACTCAGCCATCTGGTTCCTTGTGGCACAGCCAGAGACGGGATCAATAACAGGCTTTATGAGTGCAAGGTCATCCCACACGGCACAGCAAGACACCTACTCTGTCACGAAATCTCCAGCATCCACGGCATCTCCAGAAAATCCACCGTGTCTGGCACAGGTCCTGCCCAGCCTACAGCTCCACAGCAAGGGAGCCTCCTGCACTGGGCTCTGGGCAGGCAGCAGGGCTCAAAGGAGGGAAGCTGGGATGCAAGTTGGAATACAAAACTTACAGAAAAGTTAGGATTGCTCTGACAACTCACACCAAGGGGAGAGGGGTAAAAGAGGAATGAACAGCTGGGGTAGAGAAGCTTAAAAAAGAGAGAAAAAGAGAGAAAAAGAGAGAGAAAAAGAGAGAGAAAAAGAGAGAGAAAAAGAGAAAAAAAGAGAAAAAAAGAGAAAAAAAGAGAGAAAAAAAGAGAAAAAATTCTGGGAGCTGTCAGTGAAACTCCATTAACTTCCCTATTAAAATCTGTGAAATTTCCTGTCAACGTTTGTATCTGTAGTATCTGAGGATGATTCTAACCCTCATGTAAGAGCACCTAAAAATGTTAATTACAAATCAGTACGAGCAGAACATAAATACTGATTAGCTTAGTAAATTTTCTAGTATGTGCTTCCAAAGCATGCATTACCCCAAGTATGCTTAATTTGATAAAAAACACTGGATACTTAGCTTTGGTGTTTTATAAATCCTTATGTGATAATATATTACATACCTCTATCATCACACACAGATGACATAAATACATACCTGAAAATGTCTTCCTTATGGAGGATTAATAGAAAAGACCCTACCAAAAAAAGTCTCATGATATTAAATTTGAAGTAAAAATAGAAGTAATTAAGCTGAACACCTACTGAACTGTAAGCAATTAGTGTAGAAACATGCATCATAAATGATGACATGACCCAAGAACAGATATGTGTAGGTCCAGCCTTGCAAAGCCAAGCTCATACGTATCTTTATTCCCTCCAGGAAATAAAGGATCCTGATCTCCAGAACCTTTCTTAGGCACCTGCTTGAAAATGCTGCTATCCATATGCTTAAATATGAGCAGCTACACTGCCAAGCAGCTCAGGCACCTGCACTCCTGGGTTTTCAGAAGTTACATGGATGGCAGCTGGTGCAAACAGTGTAAGATTTGTTTCCTAATTATCTTTTATTTTTAAGTATGTCCTTCTCAAATATTTAACATGCAAAACAAATGCACGTGAAACAGCCTCAAACCCTGTTTTTAAGAGAAATATCTACTTTCAAAATGCAAAAGACAAAGGCAAATCAAGCTGGATTTATCACGGTGCCCTCTTCTGGCTCTTGAAAAATAGTCGCCTTGCTGTCACCTGGTGTCTGCTTGGAAGAGGCACCACAAGAGGCATCTGCTTGTGCAAATCGATTTATTTATTAAACTGGCCAGAAAAATACCATCACAGACCCTTCTAGATACCATACAAAACACAGTTAAAAATCCTTCAGTTACGTATGGGTTTATAAAAATAACTTACAACACTATTTTAGAAATCTCAGTAGAAATACAAGAATTTGTTACCAGGTAGGAATTTAGGCATGAGGCATTCTGCCCACAGGGCTGGGGAATTCACCCCTGTTCACACTGCACTACTGAACTCCCAAGAACCATTTAATAAAAGTAATCCAAACCTTTCTGCTAAAAGAGAAGGAAATGGGAAAACAGATCAAAAACCACATTCATCTCCATTACAAAGAGCCACTTTTGCCATTTCTTGACAAGTAAATATGCAGCTTATCCAACACAGGAGGGATATTCAAGAATCTGGTATTTTCACTGAAACCTCTGTTTTAAAAATATTGTTTTCTTAATTAAACATAAAACATAGCACACATGGAACTAAATGGAACTTTTAGACCCTAACTACACAACAGATTTTTCACTACTGGTTTTTGGAGTTTGGCTGGAGTGTTTGTTTGGATGGTTCTTTTGGGGGGGCGTTGTTTGGTTGTGTAATTTTTTTTATTCTAAGGGCTCACTAATCTTCAGGAAATCTCAATACTTTTGTGTTCAAAGTGACCAGTTTAGACCTGAAATAGTGCAGCTTATGACAGCTCACATGGAAAGAAAGAAATTTACTCAAATTTAATGAAGTTGCACAGAGTTCTTAGAAGGACAATTCATTCAACACTGGAATTCTGTCAGCTCCAAATCAGATTCATTATAGTCACATAAGCTTCAGGAAGAACTAAGATCATCACATCTGCATTATATGCATGATTTCAGGGAAGAAACACAACAACTTTCTGTATCAAAAGGCCTTAATAAATTATTTTCCTTTCTCACTCAGAAGAATGTTTTCACAAATAAGGCTCTCTAAATAAAAAGTCACAACAGAGTCAGTTTGGAAGGCAAGAAATATGTTATTTTAGGTGTTACTAAACTTTTTTCCAAGGCTATTTTCTTCCTCATGATCAAACAAGTAGAACTTGCCCTCCATAGGCATGTGAGCTGGTAAAGTGTATGCTTATGAGACCTTGCATTTGCTGTGTCATGACCCAGAACACAGGAGCTATTTCATCTGATACAACTACCTGAACTTGGGGGGAGTTTTTCTGAGTTGGAAAGTTCTTTGTTCTGGAAAGAACTAGAAAGGAATGTTCAGGAAAGAAACTAGAGAGGAATAAAGCCAAACCAAAACAGTTGTTTTCCAGCTGTGCTAGCAGTTCTTCCATCACTGCCCACCAGACAATGCAGGCTTCAGGCTGTGACTTCATGAAGGCATTTATTAAATGCCCTGCTAATCAGCAGCTCAACAGTCAAGATTCCCATTGCATTGCTAATTGCCAGCCAGGCACCACAAATGATCAACTCCCACAGAGCTCTTCTCCTTAGGACGATGGAATGCCCAGGTTGAGCTCCACACATTTCTGCAGGTGTCAAAGGGCGACTTCTCCCAAAATCTTCTGAATTGCAGGAGTCAGACACTGTGATGAAAGTCAGTCTCTGGCAATAGCAAGGATGGGGGAATTTAACCTCAGCATCCACTCACAGTGGTGTTTTCACCAGAACGCTTAGTCACGGACAGGGTGGTGAATACCTTGAGACAAAGAAGAAAGAAAACTCTCAGTATGGCTAATTTTTTTTTTCCTGGAAGATTAAATTGGGCATGATGCTCAAAACAGCAGCCATTTCTTAAAGTAAGAAGATAATGAAAATTATACATTTAAAATCCTTGCCTTTAAACAGCACACACGCATACAAATGACTTTTGTTCTTTTCATTTAGCTCATTTTCTTCCTTTTACAGTGGAAAAAAAAGAATTAAGGAAGTCACATGGCTTTATACCACCTCTCGTCTTAATGCTCCTAATTTTTTACAGTGGGAACAAGCTCAGCAATAATAGACTCCAGTACACCTAATGAATAAGTGTCTTTATGGCTCAAAGAAAACTTCTTTGTTTGGGAAAGTGAAGTTAACTCTAGGCCTGGGCATTTGGAGAGACTTTTGCCTTTGTTCCTTTCTAGACATTATAGAAATGTGGAAGTGATTGCTGATGAAGGCATTATGTCTGGGATCTGTGTCCTCTCGACAATAGCTATGGGAACACTGAGTAAAACTAATTTGAAAAATTCCAGTCTTTACTACTTTCAAGTTACATTAAAGAAAATAACATACATACATACATATATATATAATTCCTAAATAATTATTGTAAAATTAACAGATTAAAATTTGGGAAGGAAAATTCTACAAAAATTTGCTTAATACTGGCACTTTGCTATGCAAATAATTGCATGGTTTTGCATACATACAATATAGAAAGGAAAAAAGGAAATCAAAACCACTGCTATCTAAATGCTTCAAAGTTGCAATGATTGGTTATCATCAGAGCCATCTCTCAGGAAGAATAAACTTAGCACAGAATAAAGTACATACACATTTCAACTATGCAAATAACACTGAAGTGTCTAAAGATAATGAGAATCAGAAAGACCTATATTTCTTTAAGTAGAAGCTTTGCTGCATTAAGACTGCTAGCAGCTCCTCAGAGGACAACATCAATAAATTATAAACCTCTTCCACTTTCTATAAGCACAAAAAGCATTATACACAAATCAGGAAGACAAATGCATGTCTAATATATATGGCATAGAAACAGCGACTTATCTAAAATATAGTGTGTGTCTTGAGAGAGGGGTTTGTAGATTTTATTTCTGATCCACAGCCTGACAACATATGGGAGTCTTCTTATGGGAGTCTTTATTGTTATTTCACTTCAAAAGATCAAGACTGAAAAGCACAAAATTTATCTGCTTTCCTCCTGGCCAGACTGCAAGCTCCAGGTGTGGGAGGGGACCACACTGCTCCCTAGTAAGCTAGCTGGAGTAATCTGATAATTGTTTGAAACAAGTATTTTTAGATAGAATTTGTTTGTTACTTAAGAGAAGACAAAACCTTAGATCCAATGGCTGGAAAGCCATAATTAGCTACATGGAAGAATCACCCCAGCTTTCAGAAGACAATTTCTCTTCATCACAGATGATCAATAGTAACCCCCTGATTTTCAGGCAGCACAGTGCGGTTGAGGCTGAGATGTAATTCTCTGTAGGGCTGAGGTCCTACCAGTTCTGTGCTTGCAGTTATTTGCACTTAACCTTGCAAGAAATTCCATTCTGAGCTCCTGTTTTCTGCAGAATAAAATGCTGCTTCAAGAAGAGAAGGGAAATCTGGCTCTAATTTGTAGACAGTGAGAATGAGACCCTCGGTCTTAAGGTTTTCTTCAAGTGGAATAAAACCATGTTTCACAAGACACTTAGCAATTAATTAGTACTAGTGCCAGAGAAGATGTCAGCACTTGACCCTGTAACACTGGCCCTTTCCTGTTCAAATCAGACTTCATTTTCTTTAACTTTTACAGGGATGTAACAAAAATAACAGTGATATTATCCATCGTTCTATTCATCTAATATGCTCATTCCTCACAAATCCCAGTTTTCAAGCATTTTGCTAATCAAAGCGTGCCATCTTGCACTTTGATTTTGGTTTACTGCTCAAGAGATTAAATTAAGTAAAAGCATAAAAAACCCTTTTGAAGACTGTCACTAAAAATGATCACTGTTCCCTGGAGCTTTTAAATAGCGTATTTTTCCTGAGCCAATTTCTTCCTCCCCCACTCAAACAAATATGATTATCTGAAATTACCTCCCTGAATTATGTCTAATCATCATTCTATTCAGTTTCAATTTTAGCAGCTCAGATGTCCAGAATAAATTATGACTCTCATCCTCTCTTCACACTGCATATGCTAATACTCCACTTGAGTTCACAGGTTTGAATGCTGCCCTCAGAGATCCCCCTCCACAGGCCCCCTGGGAAGATAAGGACCTGCTAGTCCTCTTCAAGGGCCTCCAAGAATGCCATTAGATGGTACTACAAAGAACAGAATATATTGTGGATGCTTTGTAGAGGATTCAGATTGCTAGCAGTCCATTAATGGAGTCCTTATTGCATTGCTTTTACTAAACCACCTAGAAAGTAGGAAAGAAAAGAGGTGGATGTCACTTCTGCAGAGGA
>VYZP01075996.1:0-20372 GCA_013400635.1 Hypocryptadius cinnamomeus
TTTCTAAAAAAAAAAAAAAGATGCCATGGTGCAAAAGCAGGAACCCAGCGATCCATCCCCACCTGTCCTGCCTCCCCTCCTTTTCTTTTAGCAATTTTTTCCTCTCTTCCTTTCCCTCGTGAGCCCCTGGGCGGTTTGTTTTTGCCTGCAGAAGGAAGCTTGAAATATAGTGGAGGGGTGCAGGCAGCTCTCCCTGTGGCCCTGCCCCTGATGGCAGGAATGCAGCCATAAAATAACCCAGCGCCATCCGTAACCTGTCGCCAAAGCCCCTCTCCGAGGTGAGAGTTTTCCTCCCTGCCGTGGCTGTTAGCTGCAATGTATTTCTCCCTGCACTAAGCACCGTCTTTCCCAGGGCTGCATTACAATGATTTATAAACCCCATTTCTGGGGAAAACTAATAGATCAAAGTGAGGAGAAGGAAAAGGAGACGTGAGCAGCTGGAAGAAGATATTGAAGCATGAAACAAAAACAGGAATGAAAAAGTAGTTTGTGGCACTAGTGAGTTGTTCTGTGCTGCACTTCTGTTATTGAAAAATAATAGGGGGAATCTGTATTTTAATCCATTTTTTTAAAGAGATGTTCAAGTAATCTGAAAAGCTCTACCTAGAGCCAGCTTGCTTTGTGTGCTTGTGCATCTCTTACAGAACCAAACACTTATTTTGCTGTTTAGTCTTTCCCTGTCTATTCTCATGTCTTATTTAGACTTTCCATGATTTTAAGCAACGTCTAGATTTTCTAACGGAGTAACACAAAGCATTGCATGGAGGATTGATGCTCCTCTGGACCTGAGCCTAGGATGTGCTTGTTCCTGAGCTAAGCCTTGGTCAGTTTTTACAAAGGGATTTCATGGACTGAGGTCAGGGTGGCAGTGAGGTGCTCTGCCTTTGTCTCTCCTGCACAGTGGAGGTGATGGAGGAGATTCATCACGTAACTCTCAGCATCAGTCAAGTTAAAACCCGACTGAACTGAGCCAGGAGCACAGACCAATGCTCATCTCTCAGTTCTACAATGATGAATGCATTAGTGTTTGTAAGAGCTTTAGTGATACAGAGCTAATTGGGCTTTTGTGTGTGTTCTGCTTGTCTGGTTCAGCACCAGACATCCCTGACTTCAAACGTAGGCAGGGGTGGAGAATTGTTATGAAAATAACCATAATCCTTGTGGAGTGCTTCATATATTCACAGGGCTGCACAAACCTTCTGCCTCCCATCTCCCCATGTGGAGTGCATGTGAGAGCAAACGTTACACACCTCTGATGAAATGCACTGAGTGGGACAAGCAGCAGATTTGACAGAAAACAGACATGTGTGGCAAGACCACAGGGGCTTTTGTAAGAGCTTGTACAGAGCCATGAGAGGGAAGCTGAAGAATTATCCCCAGGCACATCCCAAACTTCTCTGAGGTTTGTAGGTTTCCATTCAAAGTATTTTTCTGTGTTCCTGTTGTTTAAGTTTTCACTCTGCCTGGCAATTTTCTGTTGCCAGTTAATGCTGCAGTGCTGTGTTCACTTTAGGCTGCCTGGTTTGCCTTGGTTCCTGATTTCTGCTCCATCCTTTGGTGTTGGTAAAGGGTTCCTGGGGGAATGCAGGTGCAGGGGATGTTCATGGATGTGCATAATTGATACTTCTCACAGCTAACACAGGAAACAGGCACGTGTTGATCTGCTCTGCACAAGGAAGGGCTGTGCTTGTTCTCACAGAGGAGCTGTGGGGCAATCAAGGGCTCTATTTTAATTTTGGTGACTTTGTAAAAACATGGCCTGGAGAAGACACATCCAGCATGGCAAGCATCCATGACAAGATCTGCTTTCAGCTCCATGTCTCACTGTTGATAAGAGAGCCAAACATTGCCACTGGCAAGATCAACACCTGCCAATTCAAACCATCTTACGGGTCTCTTCCACCCTGAGATACTCTGTAATTCTGTGACCCTCATGGCTGAGCCTAACTTTTGGCTCAGGGCTTTGATCAGTAAGAGCTGGGCGAGTTAAAATGAAAATACAATTAATTTTCTAAAAAACGTTTAAAAATGCTTCAAACAAGAGAGGTCATCTTGTTAAAACATTTAACCCCTTCCTTCCTTTGGCTGTGCAGCGCCAAGGAGCCCCACAGCTCCAGAGAGCCATGCAGGTGACACCAGGCAGCTGCAGAGGCCCTGTTTGGGATCCTGCATGGATCCATTGCTCTGCTGACCAGAACCTGATCCAGCTGCCTCTCCCATGGACCTTGCTCTGTAGCTGCATTCCCTATTACAACAGGTAGAAAAATCATCCATGCTCTAATTGCTATTGTAACCCTCCTAAAATTATGACAAAATCTCTCTTCTGACTCCCTATGGCCCAGGCAGTCTTTACTCTTCTTCTGTTTCCTGTCTGCAGAGTGAGCTGGCAGGATGAAAGACAGCTGGGAAGGTAGGGAGAGCTGAATGTGGACTAAGAGCTGCCAGAGGAATATGAGAAGAGAATTTTGCCCTATAAGCTTTAATAAGGTGGTGGGTTAAGAGAAATGCAGCTAGGGAGAAAGATGGGGAATGTTCTCTCTCCAAATGGGCACTGCTTCAGTTTGTAAAAGCACCAGGGATTCCCCATGTGGCTTAATTTATTATTTTCCCACTCGTTAAATGCCAAAACAATAAAGCAAAATCTATTGTTAGCTTTAAAATGCAGGTGATTTGCATATGGCTGTGATAGTCCTACTGCTGCCTTCATTTAAACTCAGTAAGCCGAGGTACCTTTAAAAATTATGACTTGTTTTACATTTAATATACTGAACTATGTTAACATAATATTAAGAGGCTGACTTCACAGCTTAATTGCTGATCACGTAGAAGGCAGCTTTAGCAGCAGCATTAGTCTGGCAGAGCTGTGCAGCCTGAGATGAGCAGCTGGAGGAGCAGCCTGCACAAAGGGGCTCAGAGCTCCTTCCCTGCCACGATGTCCCCCCTAAGAGCGCCCTGCAAACCCAAAATCATTTTTACTCCCTTGTGTCAGAAGGTATTTGGCTCCCTAATGCAGAGCAGAGGCTGTGCAGGGCATAATTGCACTTGGACAAAGCAGTGTTAGAAAATCAGGCGGGTTTTTCCCCCATCCAGTGAGGTTTTGCAGAGGGGGAAGGAATGCACCATTCCCTGGCAGAGCTGGACACACACTGCTCTTCCCAGCCCCAGGTTCTGAGGTTGCTGCAGAGATTGGTGTTGGTGTTGTATATTCTCATTTTCTTCCTTCCTTCTTTGACCCTTGGTTGTGTCAGGCTGAATGCAAAGAGGGCAGGAATGGGAATGGGAACCAGGCCCATGCAGACTCAACCTCTCCTTGTTGCAGAGACCCTCTGACAATATTTTGGTTGATACCAAAATTGGCTGGGGCTGCATGAGGCTGCCTGGGAAGGGTGAATTGCTGCAGTTTCCTTTACTCCCTCTGTATTTTCAGTATCCTGAACCCTGGGCCAGCACTCAACAGCAGGGCATCACCTTTAAGGAGGCAGCTCCTGCAAGTGGCTGACTTGTCCTTGATCCCCAAACCTCCAGCAGGAAAGTGGCACACGGTGCTACCCTTCTTGTGCATTGTCAGAAATGTAATTAAGATCCAAATATTGCCCCAGGATGTGCCCAAAATAAGAGGGATCCTAGGCTTTTCAGGAGCTGAAAAGGTATCCAAGCATTACCAGCTACTCACATCCATGTGTCTCTGACTTCCACACATGGCTCAGATTTTGAGGTCCAGACTCCTTAAAAAATTTGCCTTTTTCTCTGTGAAAAAAAGCATCCACATTGACAGAGATGTACACCAAGTTCTAGCCCTCTATGATTTAAAAGAGCAAAGTTATAGGCCCCTGAAAATTGAGGTTTATAATAGAAGCACTGGCAAACCCTTAACTACAGAGAAGCTACCAGGCGTTGCAACAATAATTGGGAAAGGAGGGAAAAAAAATCACACTGTGTTTTTCAGTGCTTAGCTAAGAAATACAACAAGAGAGTTTATTGCTTGCAAAACACAGCTGCACTGCCTCAAATTGGATGGAAAAACGAACCCTGATAATTTATTACACCCCTAAAGTCACAAGAATGTACCCATAAATTACTTTTTTGGAGGGGGAGGGAAGTGGTACCACTGTAGTCCATTCTGCACAACCTACTTATTAGTATCATAATTTATTATTATTATGCCCTGCTGCAAATAGAGAGGCAGATAAAACTCAAATCTATTAAAACAACCGCTCCACTTTCTCTGAGCCACTGAGGGACACCATTCCAAAGGAAATGAGATAAATTACTAAGACAAATGGATGGGTCTTGCATTAGAGCACGTAGCTTGTATATATGCAAGAGGAGGAGGATAATTCAAGTAAAAAAAGAGTCATGTTAAGTTTTACCATTCAGGATTCAACACAGAGGGACTGGGATAACATCAAGTGGTCAATTAAATGTTTCTAATGTATAGGGTTTTTTTTTTCTCCCCCAAGATCCTATGTGTTCACTTGGAATGAATTTGCAAAGCTGAAATAACTGCCCTGCTTCTATTGCAAATGTACCTGGATCAGCATGTATTTAAAAATATGCTTTATCCAGCTATTGTGAAGAAGGAGACACTGTAGTGGTAAGCCTGAAAATTACATTGATAGTATATATATATATGTAAAAATAGATATATCCAAGTGGTGCTGACAATTACAAAGCTGATTTGAATTTAAGGTTGGTGAAAGATTGTTTTAGATTCCCAGAAGGGCAAAATGGCAGAACCAAAGGTGCCTTTATCAAGTTCACCATGTGCCTCTGCTAATGGGTCAACAGGAATTTTTGTTCTATTTTTCCTTCTCTTCATTTCTTTCTGGAGCAGGCAGCTGGAGCAGCAGTTTTTAATGCTGTCCTCCACTTTCCTGCCACATGGATGGATTGGCAGAAATTATCATTGTTTTGGGAGGTTATTGGTCAATTGCCCTCTTCAGGACATGGTTATTGCAAAGTCAGGATGGGTTTGGTGCTCTTGGCCATATTCACTGGGGTATAATAGAGCCCTGATTTTGGAAGCTGCTACTCCAGAATGAGTTTGGGTGCAAAACTTCCAGGTTTGAGAAGAAACCTGGCAGCAACCTTCTTTCTACACAGCCAATTTGTGGTTTCCACTTTAGTTCTTTTTAAAATATAGCCACTATGTATGTGATACAAATTCATCTGGACTTTCCTAAGTAGTGTTTACTCTTCATATTGATGGTGATACTTGGAGTGAAAAATGGAAATATATACAATTATCTCCTTTCTGAGCTAAAAGGTACATGAAATACACTCATAAAGCTACATTTGACACTGCTCCAGGTTTGTGCTTGGACATTTTTGCTCCTGCAACTTTATCTAGTTGTTTATGTAAGATCATGAGGGCAGAGAAGGCAGGAATTTGTTCCACCTTCATTTGAATGCCAGTTGGCAAATCCAACAATTGTAGCTTTTGCTTTCTGGCCCTTTGTTCAGATCCAAGGTATCAAACTTGCCAGGGAAAGCTGAATTTCCACTCTTCAAATAACATGCTGTTGGTATTTCCTTCAGATGTGGCATCTGCCTCTAGCAAAGTGCAGGACTACTACTTGGGCTCTTTTGTCAGTTTTTCCTCCCACTTTTGCCCTTTCCACAGGGAAATGTTCCATCTGCATGGCCTGGCAGTTTCTAGTATTCAGTTTGGTAGCTGGTTACCCTCCTCCTGAGGTTCTGGCACTGCCCATTTACAAGCATGTCACTGTTAAAGCCAAGTTTCCAAGCCACTATTCCCTCTCCAAAAGGGAAGAGAGTGATAGGAACCAAAGCAGAGCAGGGGTAGTGAAATTTTAAAGTATTATGACACACATACATTTAATATTACATCACATGTAAGGGAACCAGCACATATGATTGCAATATTATATGACAAATACAGGTCCTACAACGTTAAATTTAGTGCCTTGTGATTGATGATCCTTTGTTTCCAGGTTTTCCTCTCTGTATATATTATTTCTGTAGGATAAGCATCTTACCAGCTGGAAGGAACATACAACTTTTTTATTTTCTAGCATGTAATTTCTGTTTGATTCACAGCTAATAAATAGGTCATCTTGTACTTTTGAAATGCCAACATGCAGTAATTCAGTGAAATAGAGACTCTACATTAAAAAGCTGTCAACCCCAGTGCAATTTTCCTGCACCCTACGCTCTGGAAAGATACCTTGTCACTCATGGTTCAGCTCTGTTTTCCTGAAATATCTCTTCTTCTGCATAAATAATGAATATAGTTGCATGAAAATATCTGGCACAATGTCTGTTCTTCCTCCCACTCTAAGGAGCTGCAGTACAGGCTCTGTATTTATTGGTTGATCCTCCCAACAAATCTTGCTGAAATCACAGGGGTGGTAATAGCGTGGCCCCCTCCCAGGTGTTCTCTGTGCTAAACCCATCCTGCCCTCCTGCCTCAAGGCAGGCAAGTGCTGCCTTCAAAAACACTTTGCTGTTTAATTCTTCTCAAAATGTAAAGGCTACAACGACACAGAGTCATTTAAAACACTTATTTTCTTTCAAGCTCTTTCCATTTCTAATGTGTCACGTAGGTCTCACACAGGAAAATATCTGCCTGAAGCAGATCCCAATTAGGAGTTTTTAAAATTAATTCTATTCTATTCTAAACTTGCTATAAATCCCACCAGATTACTAAGCCTGTCTTCTAATTCATATGATCTGAAACATACAATTTACTGGTTTTTATGGCTTTCTGCTGGTAGCTCATTAGAGGTGACACAAGGATGGCAAAAGCTGGTTCTGAGGCTCTGATTTCCACCACAAACGTTGGAACTGGGCTGCCCTGTTTCCTCATTGAAGGAGCCCTCCAATTTTCTATTCTGATCTGTAAAATCATGGTGCATCCAAGGGATCTCACTTCCTGAGACAGTTTCCAGATGCCATGCAGGGAAATCTCTGCAGTGCTGATCTCCCAGTCCCAGAGTATTTATAGCCCACCCCCACAGCACACAGACAAAATCTGAAGCCAGAGATTGAATCCTGCAGGTGTTGCTCACATGAATGGTTTCCCCTGATCCCCAGCTCAATAATGTGACATGAGGCAGGGGCAATGCTGTTTGAAGCTGGATCAGCTCAAACCATGAAAAATTTGGCAGTGCCTTTTGTGGGTTTGAATCGACAGAAAGTTGAAACTTGCAGAACATCAACCCTTAAAAATGGGGAAAGCAGGGTGTGCTAAACCCCTGGGAGCCAGGTTTTACAGAGGATAAAGCTGCTGAATCCTCACAGTGAGGTCCAAAAGTAATTTAAATCTCTTCCCCTCTCCCCCTGCTCCCAATTTCCCCCTCCCAGTTGTTGTGAGATGCATCAGCTGAGAAGGAAAGTTGGAAAGTGACACTAATAAGGAGGGCTCAGACGCACTAAGAGTATTAAAAGGTTAGGTCATGGTGTGTTCTATTAAATAGAATATTAATTGAATTCTTGACATCTGAGGTGAACTGTGACATGCTCATGGGATAAATATTGCATTTAACAGAGCATCATGACCTAAAGCTGTAAATACTATTGAGCATCAGTGCCAATCCTTCACAATAGATCTTAGCCCCAGTCCTCAGGGTACGAATGCTCCCTTGGAGCTTTGGAAGCTTGAGCTTAAAACCAGCTTTCACATTTCTTCTTTCTGGTCTCAGTTAAGTCTGAAATTGCTTCTTCCATCTCAAGGCTATACTCTGCCTCAGAGCTGTGGTTACAGACTCCTAATATAAAGCTAGAACTGGATGTTTCAAATGCCACATGCTACACGGTGCAAGAAAGGTTGAAAGAAAATTTCTCCATTTTCACCCTCACACCATAAAGAAGATTAAAACATTACAAAGACCAATTAAAAATAGGGAATCTCACGGCAACATTTTCATTAACCCTCCCTGGTTCTTCTTTCTGTCTCATTAGTCATCACAGGGAGAGGAAGGATCATTTTAATTAGCAGCATTGTAAAGCTTTATTTAAGGCAACTGCCCCTCCTGCTGCTCTCTGGATTACCCTGACGGCTTATAAATACAATACCAAATCATTACCAGCCAAAAACAACGCTGCTGAAGGGCTTGGAAGAAAGAAGATCCACTATGGTCAATGTTTAGGGCTCTTTAACAATGTCCTTTCTCCTTATTCAGGCATAATTCAAGCGTAATATTGGGCTTTACAAAACAACTCAATATCCTCTTACAGCAAAGTCCTTTCTAGTTGAGGATACCCTGTGTTCAACTCTCTTCCCCTTTGTTTTCAGGGCAAGGAAAGCACAGAACCACATCTGATAGGATAGACATGGTAGATACGATCACAGGTTTTCAGCATCCCAATTTAGAATTACTTGTTAAATTCCTAAATTAAAGGAACTGTGGGATGCTGACAGCCTTGCAGGAGAGGGGTGAGCAAGGAGACCCCAGCTGGAGGAGGCTGGGGGGCTGTTTTAGAAAAGAGGATTTTGAGAGTTTAGGAGGAAAACAAAGTGAGAGCCCACATTTCATGGAAAGAAAATTGCTTTTTCCAATTATCGCTTGCTGAATTTCACATTTTGGTAGAAATTAGCCCAATGGGTCTGTTCTTTTAAGAAACCCTCAGCCAGCATTCCAGCCAGCAGTTTCCACAGCTGGGAGTGCAGTCCAGGGTGCATGTCCAGAAGAGCTCATTTGCTCTCCCCCACACCCACGAAGGTGTGAGTGACCCCACTGCAGTGCCCGGGTTTATTTTCAAACCAGTTGGAGTCACTACATTGCAGTCAGGGATTTGATGCAGCCCAAGATGTCTCACACAGGAAAACATCTCATTTCTGAAGATGTGAGCTGCACAAAATGTCCTCCACGACTCTGTTAGGTTATTAGGATTCCATTAGGATTATTAGGATTCACCATTTAGATCTGTGGCCTACTTCTCCTGACCTGAATATTTAACTGTGAATTCTTCAGTACACCTGGGTCCTGCAACCTCTAATTGTTCATCACTGTCCAGCCAAGGCAGCTCAGTCTTTCCCTTGAAACACCCTATTAGCTGCACGTGGGGGTTTCAGTGCTGTGAGTACTCTGTGGTGGAGTATTTATGGTGGGGTCACAGTCAGGATTTGATTTTTGAAAGTCAGAGCATCACACAGCTGAATTTAGCTGAAATTTGAGGTACCTTCTTTGCTGTGGGTACCAGCAGAGTGAGGTTAACACATCTTTGCATTAAGGTATATCAGCCACCAAATTCTTCCACTTTATTCCTTGACATGACAAAATCAGACCAGATGACAAAAACTCTTTAACACTGAAGTGTGAAAGCACAAAGTACAGTTCATCTCTCCTGAAAACAAGCTCACCCTGACTTCAGCTGAGCACTATGTGGAGATAATACTGGCTTCTTCAAAAGCCATGTCTATTTCTTCACAAAGGTTTAAAAATTATTGTGAGTGCTTGATGTTACCTATGTGAACTATTTTAAGTAATAACCAAAAGGGAGACAGTAATGATGTATCACTGAATGATTAATGCCTTGCTGTATAGAGTTTATTTCATATTAAGGTCTGTATCTGTGGAGGCTTGCAAGGAGAGGTGATATCTTTTATGGAAGTAGCTGCTACATGTCAGACTGTCACAAATATACATTAAAGCATTTCCACTTTAAAAAAAGAAGAAATCAAAGTTCCAGTTTGGGACTGACCAGAGCCTCAGCCCCCCAGGCTGAGCAGTCACACTCCTGAGCTCCTGTCCCCAAAGGCTCATCACCCAACCTGGGGAGCCTTGCAGGGGCCAGAGCACTGCCAGGAGAGCTGCAGCTTCAAGGGATCTCAGTCTCCAGAGATCACAGATGCTAAACTCACTTAAAACCAGACAGTGAGAAATAATCAGAGTAGCAGTGATTGTAAAAGTTTATATAGGAGTTGCTTTGTTTTCTATTTATAGCTGCACTGTATTTTTCTTGTAATACATTTTTAATGACTTATAAGGCCTAGTTATTTATTCTCCTGAAGCCAAATACTTTCTCTACCCTGATGATGCAAGGGAGTGAGCTCTGCACAGAGGAGCTCTGTGGGAATGGCTGGATCTGCTCCCTGCACTGGCCCCAGGCTGGGGGGACCCTCCCTGGCCCTGGGGACCCCCACAGCACCCAAGGCACTGCTGCACCCCCAGCATGCAGCTCCCCACTGCCTCTCTGCACAGGGACTGCCTGTGGAGAGCCCTCCCTGGGCCAGAATATTTTCAAATTGCTGATTATTCTATCTGCACACAAGGGAGTCTGTTTTTATGGTTATTTTGCTGTACATTTCTTAATCCAAAGTTAACTTTAAAAACAAAACAACCCCCAAACCTGCAGTGCCTCATAGGCAGTGGTCCTTTCCATCTGGATGTTGAAAAGTTGAGTATGAACAACAGACCAAAAAAAGCAGGAGATGGGACACTTTGAAATGGCAGCTTTTAGCACAAAATATAATTAATCTGCAAAACCAGCATCCATCCCTAAGCACAAATGCTGATTGCCTCATGATGAGTCTAACCAGAATGGTATTAACTCTACTGTTCTTTCTAAATTGTTATATACCCAATATTTTCTTCTGACTCTTCTTCATATTAGATTAATAACTATGTAATCACTTCATTAGTTTATTTAGATTATGTTATTTTAGGAAATTATTGTTTAGATCAGCCTTGTCCTTCCCATCTCTCTGTGCCTTCCCAGAATTAAGTAATATCTGAGGAAACCAATTAATTGCAGCTCGACCGCTGTAATGGGGTCTGTTCTGCAGTGTGGCAATGTCTAATGGAGTTTTAATTTCCCCGTGGTGAGTCAACATTTGTTTAAAGACAGAAAACTCTTAGAGCAAAACACTGCCTGAAACACACACAGCTCCTTCCATGACTATGGGGCTGAACGTTTTGGGGCTGCTGCTGCTTTTGTTGGGGGTGAAATTCCCAGAGGGGCAAAGCTGGGGCACCAAAGAGCATCAGTTCCCACCAGGGGCTGAGGACGTGGGAGACATTCAGCCCAATCCTACACAGCTCTCAGGCTGCACCTCCCAACCCTGCAGGGTCCTGGGGGCTAAAATGAATTTGTCACCCAGTAAAGCTTTGACAGCCCTTTTTAAAACATGGTGTTCCTCAGGCAATATTCATTCAAGTGTCCTGGGCCCTCACTCTGCAGTGGAACCAGCAAGTCCTGGTCACGGAGCAGAAACCTTTTGTGCTGGGGGGCTGTCAGACACAAACCCTCATCCCCAAGGAACCTGCTGTGTCACACATGGGACAGCACAATTTACAATGAGATTTTTCCTGTAATTGTCTTGTTCAGAGTATTTAGTACTGCCAGAAGTTACATTTGGGATTCTGGGTGGAGGCAAAGCACCCAGAGCCTTTTGAAATGCCCCTGGACCCTCCCTCTCTCAGGCCCTGAGCCCCTTCCCAAACCTCTAGCGTTGTTTGGCTTGGCAAAAGCTGACAAACTTCTAAAGTCAGTCTGGTCTGCCTTCCCCAGTTATCTGAGAGCTTAAAAGGTTTGAAACAAAGCTACATTATGATGCAACCAAATTCAGCAGCATCTGATTAACAAAAAGGAGGCCACAGCTACCTGACAGCAGCTGGTGGTTATTTTTTATTTCTAAAACAAACTGATGCCCTCAAACATTCATACATGTTTGGGGTGGGTTTTTTTGTTTGTTTAAATGTCTCATTTCCTGGTTTGTTTTTCTCCTGCATCGTGCAGGGAAATAAAGTTTTGCAATTCTTCTTCTCATAATAAGTCTGTCCAAAAATGATGTTGCTCGTTGTGTTGAAAGATGGTTTCATTTTCTACTCAAAATTGGTATGAAAAATTTGCCTTGCCAAATGAACATTGTATACTGAACTTGTCAAATCCTCTCTCCTGACACAAATAAAAGATAACATTGGGTGGCATCATGTAAAACAGCACTGACAAGACAGCTGGGATGGAAGCAAAGAAATGCATATTTTTCTCTTTCTCTCTTCCAGAGCAGGGAATGGGAAAGATCCAGGTGAGCGAATGCTGGCGTGTTACAACCAAAAATACATCATCTAAAGACTTAACAAGCCATTTCAAGGCAGCTTCTGAGATGAACATAAGTGATTCCATTTCTGATTAGCAAAATCATGACAAAAGCATCAACTTTTTTCCAAGCAGCCAAGAAAGCTGCTAAGTAGGAAGAGTGGCTGAGTAAAAGGGGTATTCAGTTAAAAGTTCACAACTCTGCTGTGCAGGCTAGAAGGACTATTTCTAGCACTGCAGAAAATTATTCTAAGTATATTTAAAAATAAATAAGGTAATGATAACACTTTCATTAGATCTGCAGTCTCTCCATGTAAGTGAATTTTTTTTCCTATTAAAATCATTGATTGAAGGCTGTTAGCTATTTATCAGCCCCAAAATTACATTTCTTCTCTCCTCTTAAAAATCACAACAACTGCATAGTTAGTAACAAGAAAAGACTCCTAAAACTGCAGTTTTGGGGTGGGGGGGGACAGGAATACAAGCATGAAACACAGATTGCACCTTCAAATCCCCGATGGCATCACGCTTCTTTGTTCTGCTAAGAAAAATTAACCTCAATCTCGGCTCAAGGTCCCCCGATTGATTATCATAGTCATTTAAATACTGTAATCTCATTTTCAGCATCAGGGAAAGGGAGCGAAAAGAAGAAAAAGAGAAAGAGGTGGGGAAGCGAGGGGGAGAGAAAGAGAAAACAGAATAAATTATCTGACAAAAGGAAAAAGGCCCTTTCTGCTTACGGAGCCTATTTCAGATCCTTCCACTTGATTGGAAAAGTTGATGAAGTTTAAATGAAGCAGAATTAGAGGCTCAGGCCACTGAGTATTGACAGGGGCCCATGGAAGAATGTGCAATTCAATAGGCCTGATTTCTGTGGAAAGCAGGGGAAAGGCCTAAATGGTATAATCTTCAATCAAATCTAACATCGACACTGACAAGGCAGGGTAATGAGATAGGCCAGATCAGGCATGTTGGTTAAAGAAATTAATCCCTCTCGCTGCACCAAGAGTTCAGCTTTGATGCCTATTGTACAGAGCCCCGTCCCAGCCTATCTAAATGCTAACTAACTGCCAGTGTGATCTGGGACTGTGCTTTTCAGGGCTGGGGCTAAGCTGGGAACAATTTTAGCTGCCTGATTTCGGTGGCAGAGGTGGGACGATGGATGCAGCCGCTCCAGTGCAGGGAAAGTTGCATTTCTGGTTGTCTTAAGGCTTTAACACACTGTAATACGTGGTAATTAATGGAGTTGCAGTCCTGACCAGCCCACTGGAATCCCCTGGGAGCCACCAGAGGGGTTGGGCAGCCAGGAGGGTGATGGAGACAGCAAATGTAAGTCGGGAAGTTGAAAAGCTGCAAACAAAGGGGCTCTTCTACCTGGGCGAGCAACCCAAAGCTCCTGATTAAAACCAGTGTTATTTTTCAGGCTGGTTTGCTCTTTATGGAGCAATGCAAGGTTCACTGTGTTTGCTTTGAGGGTTTTTATCCCCCCAGCCTGGGAGTTACGCTATTATTTTTAATCAGGTTTTACTTGTAAGATTTTTAGGCACAAACCTCGTGTTGGTTTGCTTAAACAAATCAAACTAGAGATATTTCCCTTGATATTGAAGTTTTCTTAAAGGCTGTTGCTGGAAATCTAGTAGTAGATCCCACTTGCATTTATCTTTGCTACTTCAAATAAATGTGAGTGGGAAAGTCAGTGTAATTTATTTTATAAAGTACAAATGGTTAAAAAAGAAAATATTCTCAGAAATGCAGGTTCTGTCTAATCTGTACAATGTGAGCAGCCAAGCAAGAACAAAACAATCCCTGAAAGATGACAAAAGCTTCTGAAATCCAATAATTAGGCATAAGAGCATCTCTAAGAATTTGCATGGAAAGCAATCTGCCCTTGGGGAAAGTGTGGCTAAAAACTCCCAAAAATCTGAACTGAAAACGCTGGTCTCTGTGACTGCTGACAACATGCTCTCTTTGCTCTACATTCTGCACTCAAAAAAACGGGAATGATTGTGGGAAAGGTTTAAAAATAAAGAGCTTTTCACCTTTTCCTTGGGCAGCTGCCAACTGCTTGCCTGCCCAACGCCCTCCTGCCCAGCACTGTCCTCACTGAGCCCCCAGCTGCTTTTCCTCTACGCTCAGGGCACTTTCTGGTGCCTCTTCCAGAGAAGGAGAATTTTTACTGGTGTTGGAGTGGGAAGCTGAGGTTGGAGAGGAAAGAGGGCAGAGATATTCCTGTGCTGTTACAAGTTTTAGCTGGTCTCTGGTGCTGCTCTCAGCCTGCTGGGCTCCCTGTCCCTGGAGCAGGGTTGGTGGCTTAAGGACACTGCAGTGGGGTTTGGGATATCCCTGACTTTCTCTGTGGTGTCTTCAAGTTGAATTAGTCTGAAAATCATCTCTTGGCTTAGTGTGGTTTGGGGGCAGCACTAAAACAGGCAGTGGCTCTCCCCCAAAGTTTCTTAAATCTTTCTGAGAATAAAGCTTGAGTTTTAGGTTCATCATAAAAATTTATAGCCTGCAGCAGCTCTGGGTGCACTGTGAATGTATGGATCCATTTGTGACCCATTTCATTTTAGTTTTTTCCCTATCCTGCCTACATCCTCCCATCCTTTGGCTTAATTTTTGTTTTTACATCCCCACCAAGTCGGGCAAGAGGCTGTACAGATGTTCTCTGCTCTGACAGCACTGCTAGTAGGGTCATAATGCAACAATTTGGTCTAACCATTATTATTGTGCTGGCTGACTTCAATAATGCACTTTTAAATCAAAGAGCCTTTGAAGCTTTATTTCCATTGTATTAGACAAATAAACACAGAAGATTTTCACAAACATAAAAGGCATTCACCTTGTAATGTTTCTGGGCTTATTAGTCTCACCAATTTGCATTGTTTTGTTCACATAAAGGATCAAAATGCCCTTTTGCTTGATTTTACATCCTGCCTGTGGATCTTGGGAGTGAGCAGCTCCCCAGGCCCGTGCTGCTGGGGCTGTCCCTCTGCCTGCTGAGTCACAGCTGGCACTTTGGAGCCTGTGTTCAAACAACCAGGAGGAAAAACCCATTACTTTCATTCGTGCAGAATGTTTACTTGCCTCTTGGAAATACCTTATTTATTTCAGCAGTGCCTGTGCAAAATATGGGAGAGCACTAAAGCTCATAAGGAGTTTAATTTTTAGTGTACCAAATAATTCATTTAAAATCTTAAATGAGTTCATGCTGAGAAGAAAACCCTTAGAAGTCGGAGCATTGGAAGGAAAGCTCAGAACCAAACCTAATGATTATTTGACTAACCAGCCCTTCATTAGTTTATTTCTCTAATGAATTATTGAGGCACTGCATAGACATTTTTAAAAGCACAACACTGGTCTTAGATTGCAAAAATATAATAGTACTTGTGATATAATAATAATAATAATAATAGCAATAAGCACACAAAATGCTGCATAAACACTAATTAAACCTCAGTGTCCCCAAGCAGCAAGCACAGAAGGCAGGATGTTCAGCACATGCAGTGATTTGAGGTAAAGAGCATAATTAACACTAAATAAAACAACATTATTCCAAATACAGCTCATGGTACTTGTGGCTGCTCTGCTCTGTGTTACAAGGGAGAGACAGAGAAACTGAAATCTGCTCTCTGACCGAGTTCCCAATAAATGCATTGATCCCAATTAGCTGTGAGCAGGGTTGGGTTAGGGGAGGGAACAGAGTTATTTAAATCATCAAAGCTAACGCCGGAGGGAAGTTACCCAAACCCTCTGGAAGCTGCCTCACAGGGCTGTGAGTTTGGCACTGGGGGGCTCTTGGTTCTTGTGCTGGGAGCTGCTGGATGTGGCTGAAGCCCCAGGACCTCCTCGAGGGGAGCAGAGGGAGCTGAGAGCCCTCCCTGGGCTCTCTGTGTGGGTGCTCTGAGCAAAGGGAATGATTTTGCTCCTGTCAGTCCCATTCCTCACCCGTGCCGAGTTCACCTTGACTCCTCGACAGGCTGGTGCCAGAAGAGATAAAGAAGATGAGTGCATTTGGAGAGAGTGTTTAAAAAAAAACCAAACCCAAACAAATCACCCAGGAAGCTGAGGGTTAAAGGCTCAAAGATGAAGCACAGCATTCAGATGTAAAAGCCCTGTTGCAGCCATAGTCCAGGTCAATAATAAAAGCTTCAGAGTGATGGAAAACCTGCCCTGTCAGTAATTTCTATTCCAAGAGATGTTTGTGATGATGCAGTTTACAGCTCGAAGTTGTAATATTCTTTTTCACACCATGCACTTGTCCAGCTTTGTCTCTTGCTTAATTACAGCCTTTTCTTTTTTCACTTTGTGACAAAATTTTAGTTTGATAAAATGGCCCCACTTGCTTTTGTAGTGTCCATCCTATAGATCTTTCCAGAAATCAAAATGATTTTGCAACAATTGTCAGCAGTGCCTTGCTCTGTGACAGTCAGCTCAGAAATACTTCATGATGAGCTTCAGTAGGCACGAAAGGAAAAAGAAAAACGTGGTGGGTGATTTCTGCCTTTACTTGGTACCCACATAGGGAGTGGAGTCCCTTGGGTAACAGGGAGCTGCTGTCCCTGGGCATGGAGCAGGCTCCCGGGTGAGCCCAGGGAAAGCTCTTCTGTTCATCCCCTTCACCCACCAAAAAGAGCAGTTCACTCTCCTGGCCTGGCTAATCCTTCCTTTGCTGGGAATTCCAGAGCCAAGGCTATCAGTGTGCCGGTTCCTGTGGTTTTGGGAGCTTTTCTGATTGTATATTCTTCTTCCGGAGAGCGTAGCTGCTGAAGTTTTATTGCTTGAATCCTGTAGCTTCTGTTCAATCTCATTTGGAAAAAAAAAAGAAAAATTTCCAGCCCTCGGGGCTGTAGAGGAAAGCTTAGGAAAATGAACCCTAAATGCCCTGGCATTCAGACCAATAAAGACAGCCTGGCATCAGTTGTCATGTAAATAACAAGCTTGTAAAATAAACACTGCACATTCCAGCGGTTGTTTGTTAAATCTGCTTTTCCCGCAGTCTGCACTGGGACCTGGTGCCAGCCTTCCTGGCCAGCACGATCCTCCTCCTCTTCCTCCTCAGAACTGCCAGTTTGGGAACAACTTTTCCATGTCGGGAGCAGCAGCAGGGGCTCTGAAGATGGGCCAGATGCTTCTCAGGGCTTTTTCTGGAGAGCAGTTCCTGCTCTCTGCATGGCCCCTGGCTCCACCTGGACAGGTAAGGAGATGCTTTGGCACGTGGGGCTGGATTTCCCTTTTACCTTCACACATTAAGGAAGGTAAATCCAACTCCTTGCTGGTGACAATGACTTTGTCAGTGATATCTTGAACTTAATTATACCATATTATACAGAAGATGTTAATCTAAATGTAATCAAACTGCTGTGGGTCACTATTTCTGAAGTCTGTGTCGAGCTTGCCAGGGGTTAAGTGTGGTAAACTCTTATTTCCTGCCCAGAGCTGGTTTATTTTTGTAACACAGGAGTTTTCAGTAAGTTTATACTGGAAAAGTGCTTGGCTAAGGCTTTTACTGGTGAAAACAGACAAAAAATGCTTTGCTCAGATTTTTACTGGCATCAGTAGATGAAATGCTTTCCTCAGTTTTATGCTGCAAGCAAACATATTCTGATAACTAAATTAACTCCTTGATTAATTAAAACACAACATACATTCTAGCAGAGAAACAGAGCATTCATCCCTAGAAATGTTTATGTGAGAAGATGATGGTTTTATAGTCAGAGTGTGTGGACACATCCTGTGGGGAGGCTGGGGCTGGGCAGAGCTGAGGCAGGAGGCTCAGCCTGGGCAGGGATCTCGTTTGGATATGTGATGCCGTATTTAGAACACACATAAAATAACTCAAAGAGAAAGAAGGATGTCTTTGGCTGCTGCAGAGTAGATTTGTGACACAAAACCACTGTTTTGTGGTCTAACTGCTGTTTGGAGGAGGATCAGGGACTAAGCGTCCCACCCATCTCCACTGGCCTCAGGTTCTTGTGTATTTGCTGCCCAGACACCCTCCCTGGCAGCTGTTGGAGCTGTGTGTTCCTCATGCCCTCCCTCGGCTGCCAGCAGCACTCCTCCAAGCTGCAGTTGGCTCCAAACCTTTTGTCCTTTTCTCCTAAACCATCTTTGTGTCCTTGGGTTTCAGCACGAGGGTTGTGACCTGCTGGCCATCCTCTCCAGAGTGCTGGGTCCCCAGGGCTGTCCTGGGGAGGAGCGGATTCCAGGCTGCAGCTGGAATCAGGAGGAGGAGGAGGAGGAGGAAGGGCGGAGGGCTGGTGCTGTCAGTGTGTCACCACGGGTGCGTGCAGTGCCAAGTACCAGCGTTTGTCCGGCAAACTGCCACCCCAGCCCTGTCACCTCCTGGCAGAGAGGGACACGCTGGTGAATCCAGCACTCCCCGGGCAGTGTGGGAAGCGGCTGGCAGGGGGGCAGCAGTTTGCTGCACAAACTCCAGCAGAACCTACCATGAAGTGCAATTACTGCTGGATCCAAGAGTGAAGGCGTCCCTGTTATCACCCTGCTTACTCCATCAGGTGGATGCAAATCTCCTCACATCCCTACCAGCAGACACCCTTCTGCAAAGAAGCCTTGAGAAAACAGAAATCCTCCAGAATACTAAAATTTAACATTGTCTTTTCCTTCTAAAACTTGCTCCAAGTTTAGTTTCACCAGATTGCAGAAATCCAGATTGTCTCTTAATTTATTAAAACATCCCACCACTTAAAATTGCTCAGAATTCCTAGTGCCAGAATGCTCTGCAAGAATTCTCCTTCCCATCAAACTTTAGGGATTCAGAGAAAAGAAAGAAAGAAGTTGTGGATTTGAACAAGTGGAGCTGCTTTTGAATTCTGATGCAAAGCCTGCCTTTTTTTCTCTGCCTGACAAAATTCCCCAATAGATTTTTAGAGTTTCATAAGAAAACAAAAGAATTCAACACTGCAAAATTTCCAGTGACACTCCAAATTCCCTAATTTCACCGCCAACTTCCAAGCCTGCCGGTGCCAGCTGCGATCACGGAGGGAACCCAAGAGCCGAACTCCGGCTGGAAAGCCGCGGTTTAAGCGGGGAAACAAGGCTTGGGAGCAGGAATCGTTGTGGCGGGGGAAGGAGGAGGAGCAGCCGCTCCGAGCGCTCGGTGCCCGTGCGGGAGCGCGGGGAGCTCGGGGCTCGCTGCGGGTTGGGAGCGCCGCTCGGGCACGAAGCCGTTCTGCGAGTGCCATCCAGGGGACGAGAGCTGCACTTCAGCTGCTGCTGGCTGGGTGTGGAGGAGGAGGAGAAAGCGACCGAAGCGAGGTGTTTAAACTTTGCGAGCCGCCGGTGCGCAGGGCAGGGATGGGAGCGGGAATAACGAAGTGAGAAGTGCCGGGAGTTTGGGAAGGGACCAGAACCTCCAGAGCAGGTCTAAAAATGCTAATTACAGAACCACAGAATCGCTTCGGGTGGAGAAGACCTCCAAAATCATCGAGTCCAGCCTGTGACCCATCAGCACCTTGTCGCCCAGAGCAGAGCGATGAGTGCCAGGAGTTCCTTGGACTCCTCCAGAACGGTGACTCCAAACCGCCCCGGGCGGCCCCTTCAAGGGCGCTGTACTTTAGGTGGATACCGTTTGTGTGACCCTCTCCCCGGGACCCCTCTGCAGCCCCAGTGACATCTCGGTCCCTGTCCCCGAGTGCTTCCCAGACCTCAGGACTTGGGGAAACCCTCGCAGGGAGAGCCCATCCTGCTCTGTGTCCATCCCCGGCTGGGGACCGGTCGTTAAAGCACGGCCATGCTCGTGGAGGAGCAGCGGGGAAACACAATTTCCTTGTCAGTGTGGGGGAAAAAACCCTGATTTTAACCGCTTTAAGGGGAAACTTTTCTGCTGTGGAGCTGCCCGCGGCGGGCGTGACCCGCACCCTCCCTTTGGCTGTGGGATGGGATGGGGGCGGCCGTGTCCGGGCAGGGCTGGGGGGCGGAGGGAGCGGGGGTCGCGGGGGTCGCGGGGCTCACCTTGATGATGAGCGGGTTGCGCAGCATGCTGAGCCGGACCAGCCCCAGCCGCTCGTTCTCCGTGCCCGGGCCCGCCTCGGCCAAGGTCATGGGCCGCCGCCGGGACCCCGCTCTGCCGCCCGCCATGGCGCGGGGGCCGCTCCCGGGCCGGGGGTCTCTGAGCGGTCCCAGGCCTGGTCCGGGTGCCGGGGGGGAGTCTCGGCTGTCCTAGTGCCGGTGCCGGGGCTGTCTCGGCGGTCCCGGTGCCGATCTCGATCCCGGGGGTCTCTTCACGGTCCCGGTGCCGGTGCCGATGCCGATCCCGGGGCTCTCTTCACGGTCCTGATGTCGGGGCTGTCTCGGCGGTCCCAGTGCCGGTGCCGATCCCAGGGCTCTCTGCACGGCCCCGGTGCCGGTGC
>VYZP01075996.1:20511-73470 GCA_013400635.1 Hypocryptadius cinnamomeus
GCGCTCAGCCGGGGTTTATCGGTATCTGGGCCTAGGGGCGAGCTGTGGTTTGAGCTCCGCGGAGTTTTCGGGGCCGCTCGTTCCCCTCGCTGGCGGGGAGGGGATGCCCGGGACCGGCCGGCGGTGCGAGCCGCCCTGGGGATGCGAAATTCAAGGGCGCGCGTTTCAAACGTGACGCGGGGGTGTTGCGTGGGGTTTTGTGTGTGCTGGGTGTAGAAAATGTGCTAAAAATGTTTCCTGCCTGCTCTGTGTGACTGAGTGCTGCCGGCAGGGCTGAGCTCGGCCCATCAGAAAATTTCTAATCAGAGAATTTTGGGTTTAGTGCTGATGAGTCTCATATTTCTTTGTTGCTTTTGGCTTGGTGCTGTTCCAGTGCTGAAGGCTGAGTTGAACACACTAGTCAGATGTTGCTCAGTTATTCAAAATCAAAGCTGATAGTTATTAAATTTATTAAAGTGTTTCTTGTTGTTGTAGGAAAGCACTTTGAAGGCTGGGGACAGCTGTGATGCTCATCTGTTTGACAAAGAAGGCATCAGCTTTTCCTAGGCACTTTACAAAACTAACTGGATTGAAAAGTAAGAGTCTAAGATAAATTGAGTTTTGAATTAAGGTTTTGGGTGGGTTTTGTGCTTTTTGTTGGCATTTTTGTGTGGGGGGTGTTTTGTTTTAAACAAAAACTGTATAAATGACAACACTTCAATAAAACTCCTCTCTTTCACTTAAGAGAAAAAAAATGAAAGGTAAAGCACATGGAGGTGATTTTCAAGTCCAGGATTCTGTCAAGAAGAAGAAAAAGAAGAAGAGGAAACCAAATGAGTCCAACAACAACCACGAAAATGCTGAAACTGTGGAGGATGCAGAGCCTGGCCACATTTCCCCAGTGCTCTTTGAAGATGCAGAGGCACAGTGCAAGGAGGGCAGGGAAAAGAAGAAAAAACTGAAAAGAAAGAGTGAGAATCAACAGACTCTGCTGGATAATTACTTTGTGAAGGTGGAACACGAGGTCAGCAATGGGACTGGAGCAGCTGCTTCCCCGAGGAAGAAGAGGAAGAGGAAGGGTGAGGACAGCAGCCACGAGCTCAGCGATGCCAGCTGTGTCCCTGTGAACCAGGACTGCCAGGAGGCTGCTGCTGATTATGTTCATTTCAAAAAGCACAAGAAGAAAAGGAAAGAGAAGCAGCCTGAAGAGGATGAGGTGTGTGAGCTGCCTCCCTCTGAGGAACACGGCAAGGGCCACAAAGAGAAACCCAAAAAGAAGAGGAAGAAGAGGAGAGAGGACACAGATGGAGCAGCAGAGCCACTGCTGTCACCCTCAGAGCAGGACAGGGGGTGGCCTTCACCTGCAGGTGAGGATGGAGGCTGTGATGCTGCCTCTGGCATCACTGAGGTCTCCGTGGAGCTCCCTGCTGGTTTTTCCACACCCAATAAAGCAGCTGGGCCAGCTGCAAAGACTCCAGCACTTGCTGCAAAGGCCAATAAAAGCAGCACTTATGTCATGGAAGAAAGCTCTTCAGAGTCTGATGTGATGTAAGTTCAGGTTTTGTTTGTGGGGTTTTTTCCTTCCTTCGCTCCCCAAATGCATTCCTTTTGTTATTTGGGTTCCAGGTTTGTTTTCATTCTTTTTTGAGTGTGTTTTAAAGGAAAACTTTGAACTTACACAGCATTGGGATGTTAGAGACCAAGTTTAAAACCACAAGTTTGTTTGTGGAGATCCAACAACAATTTTTAAGAACATTTCAGTGTAGGCTCTTTTTTCCTCTTTAAAAACTGTAGGTACAGAAATAACTTACCTGCAAACAATTCACATTTAAAAAAACAAAAGTGGGGGCCAAAGAAAAGGATTTCATTTGTTAAAGTGGATATTTATATTGAACATGTGCATTTTAACCAAGCAGCTAGTAAGGTCAGCTAAACAATTGAATGTTCTGTGCAAATAAATGCTCGTGTAAGTAGTTCTTGATGCCTTTGCAGTGTCTAGAAAACAAAACAGGAGCACTAGTAAGAGACAGATGGAAAAAATCTGTGGGCCAGTGCTAGCAAGATACATTATTTCTTCAATATGCCCATGTGTGAGAGTTTTGTGGATTTTCAGAACTTCAGAAAGCTCCTTGATTATTGTAAGTACAGAAATTTGGAAGTAAATTACAATTATTATGTTAAAAGGTTAGAAATGCAAGGCAGTGGATGTGTGAAGTATTTTTTGTTCTGTAATTAACAAATACGTTAATTCTTTTAATGGTAGAGATGTTACCAACATCTCTGGTTTGGAGTTCTAGTGGTGTATTTTATTTTATGCCTTTTTTTTTTCTATATTAGGACACCAAAAGCCTTGGGATCACATGAAAAGCAGCAGAACAATTCCTTTGCTGAACTGGCAGCCTCTGATGAGGTCAGTGTGGATGGTGAAGAAGGCCTGGACTCTGCCATGACTTCAATTGTGGATTTGGATACTGCAAGACAAGAACTGGAAGAGTTTATTCCTCATGTGAAGAATATATCAGACAGTTCAATCAAGAAAATGGCTGGAAGAGACCTAATGAGGTTTAGGGAATTTAAAAAACAGGGTGAGCTCTCTGAAATCCTACTGCAGTGAGGAAGGACTGTGCAGCTGTGCTAATGCCTGGACAGAGGGAAAAGTCTCTTGTGTCGTGTCTGTTGCACCTGTGGTCTGGTTCACTTCATTCCACTGACAGATTTTCTGTTTCTCTCTTTTGTAGCATCTGCTTCCACATTGGCAGATTTCAGTCCAAACTTGTGTGTTAATTGCTGATTCCCAGCTGGTTTTGTCTCTTTCAGTTTTCTCTTTTCCCCTCTCAACTTGTTGATACCTGAGATGTGCAAGAGGTGGTACTTGAGGTTTGACTTGTTGTTTTTTTTTTTAACCTTTCTATATTTTAGGTATGGCTGTCAAGTTTGGCAGATTTACCCAGAAGGAAAATAAACAAATCCGTAAAAACGTTGAAGAGTTCTTAGCACTTACTGGAATAGACAGTGCTGAAAAACTTTTGTTTACCTCGAGGTATCCAAAAGATAAACACATCATCCAGCGCCTGAAAACAGAACATCATTTTTGTGAAAAAGTCTGTGAGTATTTAAGTTCATCCTCAGACAGCTGAATGTTGCATTCTACAACCTGGTGATATCGTGGCATATTCTGTAAAATAATTTTTATTGAGAAGCACTGATGTTGCTAAATTTGGTAAGAAAAGAAGGTGCTGACATGGTGTAGTTGATAATCTGCACAGTCCATTGTTCTTATCTGGTCTCAAATAGGAAGAGTTTAGAGATTAAATATGGTCAAGATCAGTAAAGACTTCCAGCCTTGCATTTGGGTTTTATAGCTTTAAGTGTATTATTTGCTAAACTATAATTAAGGTTACTAATGGCAGCTGTGAGTGATTAAGTCCTGTGTGAAATTGTCACCAATAAATAGGTGGCAGGTGCAGGACTGAGGGGGGTGGAAGAAACTGAGCCATGCTAGTCTTCCAAGAGCTGGGGATCTCCTCAGTCACCAGGAGCTTTATTCTGTGTGTTTGGTGACATCATCTCAGGCAAGGCAGAGTAAAGAGCAGCCTGTCATGGATCAGGATGCTGGGCTCAAACTACAGATTTGTTCCTCTGTGGTTATTTCAGACACACCATCCTTCCCTCTGCATCAGCACATTTCCCTGATGTTGACTTTCATTCCAGTCTGGGAGTTTGCTCCTGGGAAGATTTGGCAGAAAGTCTCATCAGTGTTCTGTGCCTTGCAGTCCCCTCTGCTGGGCACTGCTGCCCAAGGTGGTTGGGTGTTCCCAGGGATTGGTGTCTGTGGATCTTCCCTGCAGCAGAGATCTTCACTTGGTTTTTGCTGATGCCCCCAGTGCCTGCTTTTTCCAGCTGGAACAGTCTGGGAGCACCCAGGGTCTCCTCAGCTCCTGCCTGGTGGCTGTCTCATGTCTCTCTTTAATGGGAGCGTTCAGCCTGCCAGTTAAATTTTAATCACACCTGGATCAAATGCACAGCCAGTCCATGCAGTTTGTAGCTGGTGAGTGGAAAGAATCTGTTGTTGGCACCATGGCCATGAAAATGTGTGGTGTTGGGTTTTGGGGTTTGTTTCATTTTGGCCTCACCACTGTTAGAAATGTTTGTTAAAAATGATCTTTTACCTTCCAGCTGAGGGCATACCCCGGCCCTGGAGGCTGATATATTATCGAGCAAGGAAGATGTTTGACCCAAATAATTATAAAGGAAGGTAAGAGAATACTTCAAAAGTGTTTCTGAATGCTAGTATCAGTCTGTGTTGATTATTTGTAAATTAAAAATGGATTCAAATGAAGATCATCTCTCCCATTTGTGCCAGTTACTGTGACTTAATTGATGGCTCATTTTCCCTTATTGATTCCTCTGTTCTAAAATGTGACTTGAAGTGATAATGATGATTAACACTGATCACCTGCAGATGTTACAGCTCTTTAAGAGACTGAAATGGTCTGAACTTACAGCTGAAGCTGTACCCATTTCCTCAACCAGGTATTCTATGGAAGAAAAAGAACAATTAAAGAAGTACCAAGCTCTGCATGGCAATGATTGGAAGAAGATTTCTGAGTTGATGTCCCGTTCTAACCTCTCAGTTGCTATGAAATTCTCTGAAATCAAGTCAGGTATGTAATTTTAAGAAAAACAATTCATTTTGTGTAATGTTATTTGAACTGTACAGTGTAGGTACTCTAAACATAAGGAAAAAGTCCTTCAAGTATGGGGTTTTTAATTAATTAATTGATTTGTAGTGATGGTCCTCTTCTTCACACCACTGACTGCATTTTCATGTGGAAAGGATAAGAAAGATCTCTGAAAGAAAATGGGGAAAAAAGTGGAACAAATATAACTCTTTATTAACAGAACTGACATCTAAAAAAGATGATTTCACGGGGAGGGCAGAAGGAATTTGGCAGCCAGGTTTAAAAAGATAACAACTGGAGATCAGACTGTTCTTTAGTGTTTAGGCTGAACTCTCAAGCTTGGTATGCAGAAGGGTTTCTAGGACATGTGTTAAGAAGTTGGTCCTATAAACAAAAATCATTCTAAGTGAAACATTTGCTATTTTGCCTTTTTTCCCTAATCATTCATGATAAGTTGTGCCTTAATCTGTTGGGTTTTCAATTTCAGCTATTAATTATGGTCCTTGGACAGAGGAAGAGACCCGGAAGTTAATGAGTGCAGTGAAGGATGTGATGAGGACAAAACTGAGAACAGAAAATTCAAGTTCTCTTTCTTCCCTGGAAGAGTCAAACGCAGATCTCTGGATTGACCGTGAGCAGCTGTACCAGCCACTGCCATGGACTGAGATTGAAACTAAAGTGGGCAGTCGATACTGGAGACAATGCAAACAGAAATGGTGAGGGCTTGGACTAAACTGGCATAGTAAAATGTCTTCTGGGGTGTATTTATTCTGGAAAACTTGTGGTTTGTACCACGATGATCCTTTAGTAGGACAGGTAAGAGATTGTAGAGCAGAGAAGAGGCATTGCAGGTGAGTCTGAGACAAATAACTCCTTGCTAGCTGCAGCAAGTTCTCTGTTTGCTGTGATAGCAAAGCCTGATTTCTGCCTGGTGTGCTGAGGCCAGAGCAGCAGAGTTGACTTACATGCTGAACCCTGGGAATTGTGACTAACACCAGAAGTATTATTTAGCTAAAAATAGATGATTGAGACTCTTATGCCAGCTGTTTAACACCAAACCAGCTGCTTCAGAAACTTTCACATAACCTTGTGTAGTTATCTGCGAGAAATGTATCATTTTGAGAAACTTTCCCAACTGACAGGAATAGCAGCTTCTCTGTAGGGTATTTTAGGGAAACCCTCCCAGCCAAGGCCTGGGCCTTGGCCAAGCCTTGGCCCCTGCTGGTTGGGAAGTGTGCCATCAGATCCAGGTGTTCTTCTGCTAAAAATATAATCAAGTCACTTTGACTTGCTGATTTGGGGCCTATAAAAGCTGGACCCACTTTTGGGGTGAATTTGGAGACCTCACCTGGGGATGGACACACTGTGTAGGATTTCCCAGTTGCTGGAAAGGGTTCTCCAGGTCCTGCCTGTGAAATGGGGCTCCCCAGTGACAGGATCTGGATGATGGTAAAATATTGAGGCAATTGGTGATGTATCTTTCTCAATCACTATCCCTTCTCTCATATAATAATGATTAGTGCATTCTCTTGCACATTTTTGCTTGTTGCTAAAGCCAAGTGTGTAGTTTTATTGAATGTATCATTTTTTGTTGCCTTAATATTCATAGTAAAATAAGACCATTCTTTCCATTGGTAACTATGTCCCTTCAATTCCCCCTGTCACTTGGCAGAACATTGCCTCTGTGACAGCAGCAGCATCTTGATGCTTGGAATTTCTTGAAATGATAGAAACCTGGTTTTGTGTGTTTTCAAAGGAATTCAATTTTAACAAACAAATTGACCAGAGGGCAGAAGTTGCACAAAGGGACCAATGGACTACGGACTAAGATCAGTCTTATTAAAAGGTACAGTCCTGAGCACTGGGATGTTTTTGTATCTCCCACTGTTTGAGCTGTGTTTGTAAAAGTTTGCAGGGTGAGAACAGCCTGCTTGCAGCTTGATACATGTTTTGTAATCATTCTTTCTGTGGACAAAATGTCCTGGAATTTCTGCCTGGGGGAGCTGGGAGCAGTGAATGATGTCTTGAGTTCTGCCTGCAAACTGCTTCTGTCTCACATTCACAGGTTGTATGAAACAAAAGCAGAGGATGCCAGTGAAGTAAACTGGGATGAGCTCAGTAATGCTATCGGGTAAACCTCCTTTCCCTCTTTTTATGGATTTAAAGGGTAGTGAAAGCAGAGGAATCAAAGTTCTGATACCTTTACAACTATAGGAAATGTTCAGTGTGGAAACATTACAGTTGCATATCCTGGCATAGCACTGAGCAGGAAGCCAAGATCTGAAACCCTTAACGTTCCAAATACTGGAGTGTTGTGTATCTGTGCTTCCAGATGTTAATCAACTAATGGCAAAAATGATAATTTGATATTACAGGTTAATTATTATTTGAATTCCATCCTTTCTACCTAAATCTAAGCTGGGGTTTGACTTGCATCACTCTAAGGAATGGATAACTCAGTAACAATTAAGCTTTATGATAGTTCCTTGCACCACTGATTAATTCTTTGAACTCTTGTCTTTGCAGAGATGTTCCTAGAGCCTATGTTCAGTCAAAGTTTTATAGGCTAAAAGTGTCCTTTGTCCCTTTATGGAAAAGAAGGACTTTTTCTGGTCAGTATGCCAGCTGTTTGTATGTGCTCCTTAAGGCTTTGGCTTGAATCTCAGAGGATACATATTCTGGTTCAATTTTTTCCTAATTGGCTAAAATCTTAGGCTTTATACTTATTTTACTAAATGCTTTTTTTATAACTTTCAATGTTCTCTTCATGCAATTACTTATGAACCTGTTCTTCTTAATACCTTGGCTTGAAAAGTTTTAAGACTGTGTATTTTCATTTCTCTTTGCATGTTTGTGTTATGCCTGATCTCC
This sequence comes from Hypocryptadius cinnamomeus, assembly GCA_013400635.1. NCBI lineage: Eukaryota > Metazoa > Chordata > Aves > Passeriformes > Zosteropidae > Hypocryptadius > Hypocryptadius cinnamomeus. Next base: position 28,044 of record VYZP01075996.1, read on the forward strand.
CTGCATCCCCTGTGATCAGAACAACACAGAGATTTTGTGCATTTAATACTGACAACAGAATTTCTGTCTGAGATGCTGTTCCTCTACAGGTCCAATTCAAACCACTTTTTTTTTTTTGTCTCATAGAAATCATTGACTATCTGTATGAAAATACACTCCCAGAACTAGAAGAAAAGTTAAGGGAAGAAGAGGGGAAATGCAGTACAGTTGACAGTTCAGCAGCCAGTCAGCAGCAGAAGGCCTTCAGATTCAGTGACATTTTTGACTCCAATGAAGAGAGACTCAAGGCCATTTTTGACTCCTGTGACGAGAGTGATTAATTAATTGTCCTAAAAGCAATGCCTAATTTGCATATTTAACTGCAAATGGGTCTGGTTGAAAGTGGGTGCAGCTCACCACCTGCAAGTACCCAGGCTGCTGACAGTGGTAAGAGTCAGGATAGGCGCCTCTGATTGTCTTGTTTCATCTTGAAGATTGAGTTAAACAGAGCTTTAGTGCCACACTTTATTTAATTCAGCTCTGGTTTTAGAAGTTTTCATGTAAGCGTACAAGTTGCTTTCTAAATGTCTCAAAATACTTTTTTTTTTGGTGGAGTTCAGAGCTGCTGTTTTCCCTTTATGAATGAACTTTGTTTTCAGAATTTTATTTTTTTTAAATTCATGGGATTGGAAAAAGGTTTTCAGTTTGCTTTTAAAACTCTGTAACAATCAAGTCTTAAGACATCTGTGTTGATGAAAACAGCACAACTTTTGAGGTTTTTTTTTTTTAAACAGGTATCTTATTCTTAAAAGCAACTGATTTTATTGTTGATGCAGACTTACACTTTTCTCAACCCTTCTAGAGAAAAAAGACTTTTGTCCATTATTGTTCATCATTTCATGCTAACCAAAACAAATAATATAAAATGTTGTATTTAATATTTAGAACAGAGACAGAACAGTGTATATATATATATTTTTATTTTGCCAAGGAGTATGTCTACATTTTAATAAGAAAAATAAGTAATAAGATGGAGGTTGTACTTGTGTTTTGTATTATACTTTTAACTCTCTCCCTGAAGTGGTTACTTGTAAATTGACTGAATTAATGTAAAAAGCCCCAAAAATATCTTACTGTGTAAATTCTTTGTAAGGCTTGTTTATATTTCCCATATGCTGTACTAGACAGTAAAGCAAGAAGACTCAATCCCTGCTTTTTCAGGGTCATTTTGATAAGTGACAATTCTAGTAATCATCATTGAAAATCCAGAACTTTCAATGGCTTGAAATAAAGGCCTCGTTGGAGGGTCTGGAAGGTGACTTGTAGCAAGAGATTTTAAAGAAAAACTTCCCCTATTTAACTGTGTCTGGCTTTAGTCTCTCTGAAGATAGAAAGCACTGGGATTTTTGTGAGACAGGAACAACCTCCCCTGCACCAGCCACTGCTTTGAGGGTAAAGTTTTCCAGCCAAGAGATGAAATGGGATGGGGGGGGAAGGACACACACACCACTTCCACTTAGGTCTTTGTGTGTTGCTTCATGGGTTTAAAGATTAAAAACTGAAAAACTTGACTTTCTGAACCTAAAAAGTTTGTCTTTTTCAAGGTTGGTGTTTTTGGGTTTTTTTTTTCCCCTGGAAAATGGAGATGCTCTGAATTGTGTGCAGGCAAGAGCACAAACGATGCCTGGTTGTACTGGTTGTAGAGTTTGTAAAGTAGATCTTGTAGAAATAAACTTCCATCTCCATGATGAGATTTATTTTATTCTTTGCTTTAAAAGAAAACTGTTGTGGCTGAGTGGAATGCACCTCCAAAGAGAGAAGCAGCAATGTTTTATTGAGTGAAAAGAGTAATTTGACAAGAGTTCAATGAAGTTGATGGAATTTAATAAAGTTTTAACAGTGGTTTACCAAGGTTCAAAGTTCACCTTATTAATTACTTATTCATTAGTACTAATTCAGCTGCTCTCAGTCACTTACCAAGGATCTGGTGTGAATAAGGGATCCCAAACCTTGGGAGTTTTCCCTGCTCCAGGGCAGTCCCCTGGCCTTCAATCCAGCTGCAATTCAGAGTTATTAGGGTGAAATTGGTGCTTGTTAATCAGCAGTACAGACAGGACAGATGCCTTTGTTTTAGCTCTGCTAACTCATTCTCCACTCGTTATCTTGCATGTTTGGGCTTCAAAACCACCTTTCAAAATGTTTTTCTGAGGCACTTTCACTCCCTTGTCAGTGAGCCAGGAGCATTCCAGCTCAAAGGGTCACCTCAGGGCATGAGCTCCTGTTACTCCCTCCCAGAAACCACCCAAGACAAATCTTGCTGATACTCCTTAAAATCACTTTCTCTGCTAAATATGAGCACACCAGGGCTGGAATTGTAAACTTGGAGCCGTCACTGCACTGGCTGCTCTGGGCAAACACAGACCTGAGGAAAGAGAAGCTTCCATCTCCCTGCAGCCCTGGGAATGGAGCAAGGAAAATTCCTTCCCCCTCGTCTCCTTGGGTGAGGTGTGTGCAATCTGTTTGCACAGGGGCAAATAATTGCATGTTGATTATTTCCCAGGTGCTGAAAGGCACAAGGAAGGAGTTTTTCCCTTTGCCATCCTCTTCCCAGGGCCCACGGGATCACAGGCATGGGGAGGCAGTTCTTTCACGTGGATATTTCAGTATTACTGCAAACAGAGCAAACTCTGCAGAGGTTTTAAAAAAAAACCAAAGAGGCTCCACGGAATGATGAAGAAAATAACATTGACAAAGCTTTGTGTATCAGACTGCTTTATAAATAAGAGCATGACAGATCCTTCAAGTGTAAAAGCACCCTAAAAACTTGGGTGTTTCAAGATGTGTCACTTCAAGCATTTCCCTGCTGTCTTCGTGGCCTGAGTGGTGTTACAGCACAAAACTCTTCAGCTCTGTGGCATTATCAAAGACAGAGACAGATGAGTTCCAAGGCTGTGTTTGCAGCACTTCAGAGCTGAAGAAGCAGCTGAAGATCAAATGGGGACGTGCTTTCTTCACCCCTCTTTACTGTAAGGTCTTAACCAAGGAGGTGGAGAAAGGTGATGCTGATATAACTTGGGTCAAAGTTACAAGATGCTTATGTAGCTTGAGGTAAAGGATACCAATATAAAATAAATCATAACTTTGTATATTTACATAACCTGAATCACAGCTTTGTATACAGTGCAATAGCCAGTATATGGTTAGCTATTTGCTTAATGCTTAAATAAACAGAAACTCACCAGGTGAATAATCTCAAAAACAGACAAGTGTAGCTATACTGGGAAGCAAGAGGACGTACAAACAAGAAATTGGCAAACGTAAAGCTAATCAGCCACAAAGTGAAGAATTTAAAAGATCCAGAAAGACCAAGGAACACCATAATTGCACATGCTCTGAAGACAAAGTTGAAAAGTTCAGATGTGAAGACCCCCAAAACCACCTAAATTGGGGAGGAGCAAGCTCAGTACAGAAAAACTATTTATAAGCATGAGATAGCATTATGTAAATTAGCTCCAGCATGTATATAATGATGCTATAATGACATAACAACACTAAGCAATACTTACTGTATAAATAAACCACAGCACTTGCAAGGGTGGGTGAGGTGGAGAAATCCCCCTCGCCTCCAGCACTGCAATAAACAAATACCTACTCTGTAGACACCAGTCTATGGGGGTTAACTCCAGCCAGTCTCTTCGGCCATCACCGCTCAGGCCCTGAGGCGGTGCCCGGGCTATAACACCGCCCAGGCCCTGAGGTGAGGCAGCCATCCCTCAGGCGGTGCCCGGGCTATAACACCGCCCAGGCCCATCACCGTCCAGTCCCTGAGGCGGTGCCCGGGCTGTAACCCCGCCCAGGCCCATCACCGTCCATCCCTGAGGCGGTGCCCGGGCTGTAACACCGCCCAGGCCCATCACCGTCCANCGAGCGCCCACTTCCGGCCGCGTCCGGAAGCGCGGGCAGCGCCGCGGCCTCAGGGCGGCAGCGGCGGCGCCGGGAGGGCCGGGCCGGGCCGGGCCGTGCCGGGCGGACCGCGGGAGCGGCGTGAGGTGAGCGGAGCGAGAGACGAGCAAAGGGACCGTCCGCTCGCCCCGCACCGCCTTGGAGCTGGTGCCGCCGTCGCCGCGGAGCCCGCGCTCCGGCCCGGACGCCCTTTTGTGTCGGTCCCTCACGCCGCCTCAGGGCGGGCCGGGTCCCGCTTGGCGGGAAGGGACGGAGGGCACCGGGCAGGGCGGCCGAGGCGAGGGGGGCTCTCGGGTGGCGCTGCCGGGGTGCTCCAGGGGTTGGCGTTGGGATTACGATGGGGTCGGCACCGACACCGGGGTGGATGCGGCGGCTCCAGACCTGAAACCGAAAGAGTTTTCGGTGCTCGGGCGTCCCGTGCGCAGGTGCCGAGGCTCCGCAGCGGTGCGGGGTGTCGGTAGCAGCGTTACAGGGCACGGCGCTGCTCGCAGCTGGGGTTCGTTCGTGTGCCCGCCCATGCTCCTTGCAGCGATTCCCTCGTTAACGGGCGTAGGTAAATATTTACGCCTTTTATGAGTGAAAAGCGAGGCAAACATCCGCATTTGAATAGACAGAAGGGATTGTCTTGCAAGTCGTGCTTACCGCTTCATGAAATGCATTAATGCAACTGTTAACCTAAATACCAAAGCAGTTCTTAAGTGTGAGCTGAACAGATTTCTGCTGATCTACTGCCTGGGAAAAGGTTATATCAGGTGAAGGTTGGCCTCTTCTCTCAGGCAGTGAGTGACAGGAGTGGACAGAGCTTCAAGCAGTGCCAGGGAAATTCAGGCTGGGCACCAGCAGGAATTCCTTCACTGAAAGAATTCTTAAATATTTGAGTATTGGAATGGCCTGCCCAGGGCGGTGGTGGGGTCACCGTCCCTGGAGGTGCTCAGCTGGATGTGGCACTCAGTGCTGAAACAAGGGATTTAAGGGTTAATAGGGAATTTAAGCTAGTTTAGGCAATATATATGTGAACATGTGGTATTCTTTATTCTACTTGTATGGGACTGAGATAGGAGACCCTCCGAAGGATGCCTCTTACCAATTAAAATTCTCCTGAGCTCGCAAATAAGAGATAAAAACTACTGAGCTTGCCAGAAAATTCGAAGCAAAGAGAAACTGTGCATGAGAAAACACTCGGGTTTGAAAGTTCAACAGCGATGAAGACTTTGAGCCTTCATCTTTTCAGGCCCCCAGACTCATTGAAAGACCACCGACTCAATAAAAAGGATAAACTGCGCAGTCGCAGTTTGTGGAGAATGGGCGGGGATAGATACTGAATATGTATAGGTGCTGTAGAATATGCATGATTTCTGTGCATAAATACAGGGTTTGTGAATGTTGGGGTACGCAGGATTTGGGAGGATGCTCTCCCCCTTCGTCCAGCGCTGAATAAAATACTTTACAACCTTTGGTTGTGGAGTCGTTACTGCGCTACAGGTGGCGAGGTGGTGCTTGGTCTCAGGCTGGATTCGGTGATCTCAGAGGTCTTTTCCAGCCGGACTGATTCCGTGATTCAGTGGTTTGATTTCTGTTTTGCTCTAGATCTTTGAAACACCACCGAGACTTGGTCACCAGGGGGTGGATTGCTGAGGATACGGCTCTGCCCTCTGCACTCAGGACATGTATGGCCGAAGGGCTCAGCCCCTTCCCTGGCTGCAGGGCAGCGCTGTTCTCCTTCCCACCATGTGACCTGGCACACCTGCACAGCAAATAGCTCCTTTTTTCAAAGGTAAATGACACAATTGTTGGGTTTTCCCAGTATCTGTGTATGTATGAGGAAACTTATGGCTTGGCTTTATCTGCCTTTTTTTTTAATGCTGAATAAAAGAAGTAGTTACCGCCTTTCTTTTTGTATAGTTAGTTCAAGAGTTCCTGCTTTTGCAGCCTTCCATTATCTGAAGGGGCTTACAAGGAAGCTGGAGAAGGATCCTTCATCAGGAACTGTAGTGGTAGGACAAGAGGGAGCAGATTCAAACTAACAGAGGGCAGGGTTAGATTGAGTATCAAGAGAAAGTTGTTCCTGTGAGGGTGCTGAGACCCTGACACAGGGTGCCCAGAGAAGCTGTGGTTACCCCTGGATCCCTGGAAGTGTCCAAAGCCAGTTTGGATGGTGCTTGGAGCAGCCTGGGACAGTGGAAGGTGTCCCTGCCCATGGCAGGGGGTGGAATGAAATGATCCTTAAGGTCCCTTCCAACCCAAACCATTCTGTCGTTCCAGTGTTCTGTGGAATTTTTCAGGCTAGCAGGATCTGAGATGACTCCATTGCTGCTTAGTGAGGGATTTTTGTTTTTAGAGGAAAGCAGTCTGTGGTGAGAATTTTAGCACTCTTTCTGTCTGTAAAAATAACAAAGACAGGAAAGTTCTGTGTAAATATCCTTTGCTTGTGACAGCAGGGATTTGTTGACCTATAAATTTCAGTAGGAGATGAAGGAAAGAAGCTAATTAAACTCTGTGCCACTAGACCTAGATTCCAGAGACACCAGTAAAATAATATAAAGAGCTTTGCAGTATAGTTCTGGAAATCATGCAATGTGTGGGTAAGGATATATTTTTTATATATATATAAAGTGAGTTTTCACCTTTTTTTTTTCCTAGTTTGTACATTTGATTTACTTTTACTGTGTGCAGTTCCTTCCACAGGCATTTTTTGTGTGATGTCCCTTTAATTGCTTTAATCTGTTTTAATTGCATGCACCTGGATGTTGTAAGAACACCTGCAAGGAGGCTGCTAATGAGTAACTGAAATCCTGACACTCCTCACACTTTAAAATTGTTGTGGCTGAAAGGGAATATTTTGCCACTTGAAGGCTTTAGTTGCTGCTTTAATTTGGGCTTTAATTGCTGCTTCTTTGCCCCCCCAGAATGAGCACATGCCGGTGGTGCACACAGAGTGGTGCTGACACCACCGAGTTCCTCAAGCACTATGCTGCTCAAAGGCTGTCCCAGGAAGATTTTGAAGGCTCCAATGATGACCTCTGTTACTGCCTGGAGTGTGTGGTTGAATATCACAAAGCAAGGGAAGAATGTCCGAGATTGCATGAGGTAATTAATTAGGAGATTAATTAAGACGCTTCTGTGGTCCCCCCTCATTGTAGGGGGAGGAGTTGTGTTTTATTGGGTTTTGGGAGTAGATTGTGTTGCTTTTTAACTGTCTGGAGTTACAAACTGATTGTAAATCAGAGATGCTCTTTTGCATATATTCAAATTAGCAAGAACTAAACCAGTAGTTGTAAGTTGCTGACTAGACACTATAGCTTGGACTTCTTTCATGCTGTTGATGGTTTATCATCTGAAACAAAGAACATCTGCCAGACTAACAGCTCATTTCTTTAATGTATTTTCTCTTTTCCGCTGGTTTCTCTTCAGTTACTGGTTTGTTCCTGTTTTTGTTTGCTTTCACTTCTCGTTTGTAGTTTTCTCCTGTGTTTGAATTTCAGAGGTCAGGCCTTGCAAGACACTGCAATTAATCAAAAAAACTTAAACTCCCTTAGTATACAATTCTCCCTGTAGTATACAATTCTATATTTTAGGAAAGCTTTTTATAAAACTTAATATATTATTAGCCTATTTTCCCTTCTGTGTGTGTAAAGTATGTGTTTTTAGCTAATTGATCATAGTCTAAAAGGTTGCTCTTTAGATTGGTCAGCTAGATTGCTCTGGAGTGCAATTCCATGTGACTGGAAGTTCCATAGACTGGAAATAAGAGAAGTGTCTGGACCTACTGCAAGTTCCTTTTTGTGTCCATTTACTGCAGTGAATAAACTTGGTGTCTAATTGAGGTTTGGAGCGTTACTTAAGATGAGTAAGTTAAGTGGGTGAATCCCTACAAATATCCAGCAAATCAGTCAGTCTCTTTGCATTGTTTATATTCTTTTCCTTCCAATAATTGCAAAATCTATAAAAAGGCAAAATTTTGTAATTGCTTTTCCTGTCTTCCTAAAGATTATCTTTTCCTGTATTGTGTCTTTCTGTGTATTAGCCAGTGGAACAAAGTTTTGTGATTAACCTAAAATAAGTATTGAAATGAATATTTAACAGAATTATAAAATTGCATCTGGTTTGAAGGCTATTCTTTTAAAAATGACTTTATAGTCTCAACTTTAAAGTGAGATATTTGTGCTTTGTGTAATTGAATTCCATTTCAAAGCTTCATTGTTTTGGACTGTGCGTAGGAAGAACCTTTTCAAAATGAGATTTCAATTTTTGAACATGTAATTAATTATCTGTATGTAGTAATAAATGTCCTTAATCACTTTCTTCACAAGTACACTTCGATTGTTGTTTTGCCCCATTGAATAGGACCTGTGGGACTTGGAAACCTCCCGCCTCGTTGCCCACATGGAGAAATCCATGCACGAAGAAGCAGGAGAGGATGAGCTGTTTCTGGTGGATGAGCATGGGGAGACACCTCTGTCTGGTTATGTGGGCCCGAATTTTGAGAACAACCTGCGAGTGCCCCTGCTGGAAATACTGAAATACCCATACCTGCTGCTGCATGAGAAAGTCAGTACGTATCTGATCATATCCCTGTGGAAGGGAGTGGTGGTGTTCTGCTGCAGGAGGTGAAAATGAGCAGTAGTTAAACCACAGGAACAATGTATAATTTGTTTTGATGCTAAATACACTTTTTTTTTGTGGGCCTGTAAATTAGTGCTTACTATAGCTATCTTACCTTTTTAGGTGAGCTGTGTGTAGAAGTGCTCTGTAGAATGGAACTAAGTCAAGACTCCTTTCAGGTCTTTGAGAAATACCCAGGAATTTATCTCTTTTTGGTACACCCAAATGAGGTGGTAAGTTCCTTTTTCTGTTCCTCTAAATCCTGCTTATGTGCACATGTCAGTACTGAAGGGATTGAGTGCTGTCTTGCATGATTTTAGAAAATGTATGCTGCATTTATCTGTAAATAAAACTTGATCTCTTACAATATGCAGTTCTCTCATTAGAATATTTTGGTCAGTTACATGTAAAGAACATAAAATTAGTACAAACCAACTGTTGCACATAAATCCCAAGGAATTTTCTTTATATGTGTTACCCTGAATTTTAGCTTCCTTGTCACCAACATCATCTTGTAGATATAGCAAGTCTGTTTCTAAGGTTATTTTGAAGACTTGTTTTTAATTATTCTATTAGTAAAAATATGCCTTTGACCCATTTATAATAGCAGTGCTTCCTCTTACAGAATTTACTTCTTCTTTTTATTACCATAAAACTATTTGTTTCAATCTTTAGATTCGTCGATGGGCCATCCTAACAGCAAGGAATTTAGGAAAGGTTGACAGGGATGATTACTACGACTTAGAGGAAGTGCTGACTTGTTTGTTCAGAGTTATTGAGTTGGGGCTCTTTGAGAACCCAGATATTTACAGCTCTTCAATGTTTGAAAAGGGTAAACTCATCCTTCTGCCAGCTCATTTGTATGATACAGCCAACTACAAGAACTATTGGCTGGGTGAGTATTTATGATCAGAAATTAATTTGTGTAGTCTCCCATTTGTAAGCAGTTCTTTCAAGTCAGAGCTGTACAAATTCATAGGTGCTGTGTATTTTTTCAAATATATAGACAGGTTGCTTCTGTTTTTTCTTCTGCAGGAATTTGCATGTTGCTGTCAGTGCTGGAAGAACAAGCTATGGACTCTTTGTTACTGGGCCCAGACAAACAAAATGATTTCATGCAGTCTATACTTCACACTATGGAGAAAGAAGCAGCTGGTAACTAGTTTTGATACTGAGATTAAGACAGTTCATAGCTCGTTTTTCATCTTTAGGAAAATCCTTGTTAAGTTCCTAGTAGTGTAATGAGAGGTAATTTTACCTGAGGCCTATTTATCTTTTGAAAGGTACAATATTGGGCAGTACTGACAGATACTGAAAGATGACATCCAAAGTCTGGAGCAGAGAAGGGATGGTGGTGCTTTTGCTAAATCTGGCTTAGTGGTTTTGAGAGGACAAATCTGCAATTTCTATCACTGATTTAATTTAATGTACAGGCTGCATGTGCACACAGAGTGCTCGTTTCATTGTGGCATGAAGTTTGAATTTTGAGTCCTAAAGTAAAAAACTCCTTCTGAATTGCTGTAACTTGCCTTAAAATTTGACTCTTCCATCTGTCCATTTGAGGGGACCCCCTTTTGCAGCTGCAAATTTAGACTTTAGAATTTAGATTTAGTAACCCCGTGGGTTACCATGGCATAGTCTGGGAATGGCCTTGTCCTCAAGACCAGGACTGCTGTGTAAGTTGTGCTACTTCTTAGTACACCTGTGCAAAAACCAGTGTGAAAGAATCAGTTTCATAGAGTGGGGAAAATATCAGTATTATTTCATATTAATAATGGGCATCCAGGCTCCTGTTGATTTAAGACTGCATAAGGAGCAGTGTCTCTGTACAAATGAGGGAGCTTGACTTTTTAAATTCTTTTTCCAGTAAAAAGTACAGTTGCAACTTACTAGAATACTTTTCTATTGATATTTTAGAAAAATCAATGGGAACCAGCTCTTTCGATTTCTGCTTAGCCTAAGAATGTCCAGGCCTTGCATTTCAACCCTCTCCACTGTTCCTGTTGTGTTTCAGATGATTCCACTGACCCCTTCTGGCCTGCCCTACACTGTTTCATGGTTATTTTGGATCAGCTCGGGTCTAAAGTTTGGGGTCAGCTGATTGATCCTGTCCAAGCCTTTCAAACCATAATCAACAGTGTCAGCTACAACAATGAAATAAAAAATATCCGCAGTAGCTTTAGGAGGTCAGTTCTTGTCAGTGCTGCTGTAATTTGTGTTGGGGGAGGGAGATGGCAATTTAAAAAATATCGTGTTTCCAACTTGAAGCAAAGAAAAGTTGAAGTAGGTCCCCTAGAATTGTGATGTTCCTTCAAAAAAATACATGCTCACTTCTTTTTGGTAACTCTCTGTTAAACTTGTTAGGATTTTTTTTTCCTGAATTGGGAAGACTGTTAACTGTTCAGTGCTTATTTAGTTCTACAACCAACTTGCACTGAAGGTTAATGAAAATTGCCATGTTCAGGGTTTGGTAAATTTATGGGAATTCCTGAATTTTCAGTAGATGGCATTCTGGGCATTTGTTCTACATAGACAAATCCATGACTCAATAGAAAGCTTTTCTCTGAGACAGTCACTTCCCCCACCTTTTACAAGCTGTATAAAACAAGCTCTGCACTTTTAAATATGGTACCTTTTCACTGGTGTGTTTTATCACTGGTGTGTTTTATCTAATGCTCACTCGGTATCTGAAAAGCAACATCTGTCCTGAGTTTCTTAAGGTTTTAATTGTGTGAGTCTGTAGTAATCTGTGTTTCTTTTCAGGACAAAAGCTGAACCAGAGTCAGACTATGGTGATGACATGATTTCTTGCAGTCAGATTGTGTATAATTATAACACAGAAAAGCCTCAAAAGGTATTAAACCAGTATTTTATATTCCTTTTCTTTGAACTGGGGTCACTGAATGACATTGTCAATATTAAACATTTCCAAGTGTGGTCATCTCTTGATGTCAATGTATTGCATTTATGAAGTGTCTTTTAAAGGCTTTCCATGTGTTTTTGATTATCTGACTTTAAATTATGTCAGCATGACAGCGTCTTTGAATATTTCACAATGAATTTTAAAGGAACTAGTACTTCATACCAATTTAAGGGATAATGTTTTAGGAAATTAGTTCCTTATTATGTCTGTGTACTCTTTATTTTTTGCATTTTTTTAATGGCTTACTTTGGGATATACGAGATGTTACTGTTTAATGAGCAAATATATGAAAGGAAGTCACAGCAAAGCTTGGCTACAAGAAAGCTGCCATATTAAACTGTGCATATCACTGAGGCTGTTGTGTGGTGGATGTATTTTTCAGGACACTGGCTGGAAGGCTGCCATTTGCCCAGAGTACTGCCCCAACATGTATGAAGATATGCAGACCCTGGCTAACATGCTTCAGTCTGACATTGGCAGAGACATGCGTGTCCATCACAGCACATTCCTCTGGTTCATCCCTTTTGTTCAGTCCCTTATGGACCTCAAGGACTTGGGTGTAGCCTACATAGTAGAGGTTATCCACTACCTCTGCTCAGAAATCAAAGAAATCCTCATCGAAAGATTCCAGGAATGCGACAAAATCTCCGAGTTCTTCCTCCTCATCTTGGTGTCCATTGTTGAGCTGCACAGGAGTAAGAAGTGCCTGCATTTGCTGTGGATCAGCTCCCAGGAGTGGGTGGAGGCAGTGGTGAGGTGTGCCACGCTGCCAAGCAGAGCCTTCACCCGGTGCAGCGAGAAGGCGCCGGGGCTGTTTGCCAAGGGCTCGGCTGCGGGGTCCTTCCAGGCCCCCAGCTCGGTGCAGCACGCCTGCGTGCAGCTCATCCGCAGCCTGCTCAAGGAGGGCTACCAGATCGGCCAGCACGCCCTCTGCAAGCAGTACCTGGACAAACTCAACCTCCTCCTGCGGGGAAATCGAGCTGTAGGGTGGCAGCTGAGCAGCCAGGAAGCCCAGGAGCTGCAAATGTGTTTAAAGCAAGTTATAAGAAGTATAAAGGGCAAAGCACTGAGCACCTCTTTGGCTGGAGGGAGCGGTTCAAGCTCAGCTGCTTTGCCGACTGTCTCTACAAAGCACGAGAGGAATGCGTGTGATGATGGATACAAGACGAGTGGGCATGAGAGGAGGGACCTTTATTCACCGTTTGTGATGTCAAAGGAAGGCAGAGATTGTCAAGAGAACCCTTTCCATAGGAGAAAGAATGCCTGGGAAGAGGAATGTAGAGATGCATGTAGAAGTTCAACATCTTGCACATCCACAGAAGGCCTCTTGATGAATATTAAAAAGGAGCCTGATGACTTAGCAGCTCAGGAGTTTATATTCCCACAGAACTCTTTGGCAACAAAAGTATGTGGGAAAGTTCAGGAAAATAGGAGCTCTGATCTTGTGGCAGGGAAGTGCAATATGGATGATCAGTGCTTCAGTTCAAATACCGAGCATTCAGATTTCAGGAGAGGCAGAGAGTTAGAAGTGAAACGCAAAGCAGAATCCAAAACACCACCGTGTCTGTCTGCTCAGACTCATCTTGATTCTCCATCTTCAAGGAGTTGCGAAAGTATGCAAGAGACAAGTGCAAACAGTGTGTTCCAGTCTAGACTGGTCCCCACTAAGCAGGTGTCCAAGGAAGCATCACTGGATTCCTCTAACTCCTCTAGAAATGAAGCTGGTGTGCAAGGGAAGGAAGATGACAGTACTTTGCTTTTAGGGCGTAATGACACCTCACTGAAGAAAGTATCAACAGAAGAAAAATCCGGTTCATCGTTGCTGTCTTTCTTTAAGAGAAGCACTAACGTGCAAACTTCAAACCAGGAGCAGCCTAATTTAAATGATTTGGATAAATATGACTGCAAAAATCAATTTTCGGAGACTTTTTGTAGGGATAAAATTTCAGCATGCGGTTATTTTCCATTTAGCTCTGAAAACAAGAGGGATATGATCAGGCCACTGTCAGTGAAGCGTGAATCAAGTGACAGGTTGTTTGAGTTTTCAGAATATTTCAGGAGGGAAAACAGTTCAGTGGGGAAGAAAGAGGAGAATTTTGTGAAGATGGTTTCTAAAGATGATGATTTATCAGACTCACAGGTTGATCGAGAACTCAGTAAATTATCTTTAGCTGCTTATGCCAAAAGTGTTAATTTTCCCATTGCATCCAACCAGGAGAGCTCAGTGTGCCACAATGTGTCTGATATTAAAAGGAAAGTGAAAGGTTCTGTAAGATCTTCCAACGAGGGCCAAAGTACCAAGTGTCCCAGTGGTGGAGATCACCCTAGCAATCAAGTCATTGTCATTTCAGACTCTTCTGATGAAGAAAAAAGTGTGGCTGAGAAGGAGGAAACAAAAACCAAGAATGAAAATGTGTGTGCAGAGCCATCTTCAACTTCCAGCAGCACTTCTGATAGTGACACTAAAAGAGAATCAAAGTGTCCAGGCTCTCCCATGTTGCTGGATGACTGTGGTTCTCAGTACTTTGAATTTGAAACAGAAGCTGAGGTTTTTTCGGCTTGGCAAGATACTCAAGCATATGCTGTGGAAACAACTCAGGAGTATAAACAAGATCGTGTTTCACCAGCACCTGAGACAAGTAATTCAGATGACTGCCTGAATGATAACTTAAATGACTGGGGCTATGATCTGCATTACTTCAGTGATGATGCCATGGAAGGGGCAGCAAGCTCAGTAGAAAAGCAGACAGAAGATACTTCTTATCAGAAAGAAGCTGATGGTACAAAAGAAGTGACTAATACAACTTTGGAAGAATCAGTTGGCAAGGAAGATGCAAAAGGTCAACTGGAGAAATGTGCAGACAAAGGTACTGCTAAAGGCTTCACCCTGGACTCAAAAGTGCCTGAACCTACAGCATCTACATCTCCCATCTCATTAGCTTCAAAGTTGGCCCTTAAGAAAAATAGCACAAGCCCACAGAAGACCACAGCAAAATGTAAATCAGCACCAGCTGTTCAGAGAAGTCCTAAAAAACCTCCTGTTGTTAAAGCAGCTAAAAATAAAACACCACTCCAAAGCACGACAGAACGTTCTCAGCCTGGCAGGTCAATGCCTGCTGTGGTTCCTCCGAGGAAGGTCCGGCAGAGTCCTGCTCCAGCATCAACTGCAGAAAAGCTTGGCCTAAAGAAGGGCCCCCGCAAGGCGTTCGACTTGTCCCAGCCCTCCCTGGAGAGCCTGGCTCTGCTGCGCAGCCACGGCAAAGCTGCAGGCAGGATTGGAGTCACGCAGAAAAAAAGGACCAAACAGATCGAGGCCCAGCGTTTGTCTGTAAAAGGTAATAAAAAACTGCTAGCCTGCCAAGACCGGCAGTATCCAAGGCACAAAAGAAGTGTGAAAAGTTCTGCAGGAAGTTCACAGAGTAGAAACAAAGTTACCAAAACATGTGCAAAACCTGTGGAACAAAAGCCTCAAAGTTTTGAGCTGGCAGCTATTAAAGAATCTCTTGAAAACCAAAGGGAGAAAAAAAGAGAAGAGGCTCCTTGTCCTTCTGCCAGTGAGAGAAAATTTGAGAGCCTCTCTGTGGAGGAGGTGGCAAATGCCTCTAAAATGCCTCGTTCTTCAGACTGGAACAGCAAATGGGAGGGTAACAGTGCTGTGGTTCCTCCTGTCCCTATGGATTCAAGTCTCTCTTCCACTGCACTTGAAGGTGATAAAGAGGAGTCTTCAGGAAAAGGTTGTACTGTCCCACCTGAGTGTGAGATGAAAACTTCAAAGCAAAATGGGTGTAAATCAGATGAAAGCAGTGATGAAGGTGATGATAATCTGTTTTTAACCCAGTTAGATCCTGTGGATATGGAGTTATGTTCTCAGGAGGAAAGTGTTCAAGATGCTGCTATAGGTAATAAGACCCCAGAGGAAATGGATGTTGATGAAAGCCTTCAGCAGAATGAACTCTCAGCTGTTGTGAAATGTAAGGACAAAGACTGTGTGGAAGAAGTGCAAAAACCTGGAGAGTACTGCAGTAAACACCCAACCACCAGCCCAGGGGAAGATCACGTGTTTGCCAAGCCTTCTCTCCCACCACCTAAAAAGCCTTCCACTACCAAAATTTTCAGCTCAGCAAGTTCTTCACGGAATGCAGCCTTCAGCAAAGATCTGGAAGATGTCAGGAAGTTGCCCCCACCTTCAAAAAGCAAAGTGAACGCAGCCAAACCGGCAGTGGTCAGGCCACCCCTGTATCCAAAACCTGTACCAGCAGGAAATCCAATGTGCAAATCTCCAAGTTTCAGTAATGTGCCTCAACCCCTTAGTTCCAATAATGTTCTCCAGTCACAAAGTAAACACTATGACAATGCTTCAAATATTTCCAGGGGACCTGGCCGAGAAACCTACTCCTCTTTTCTTGGTGCCAAGCAGCGTGATTACAGCATTTTTGTTAACCAAGTCCTAAAATGGACTTACGAAATGTTTGCAAACTTCAGCTACTTTGGAACTCCAAATAATCTTCTGCAGACCATAGTAGCTCCTGTTCCTGTCCAATTTTCGGGGTACAATGAGTATTTTAACACATTTTTTCCCTTGATGATGCTCAATGCCTTTGAAACAGTAAGTGGCTTTCTGCCTTTTGGTTTGGTTTCATCAGCACTGATAAATTTTATACCAAGAGGTTAAAACCTGGTTTATGTCCTCTATTTACCTTTGAAAACATTCAGACAGAGATCAGAATAGAGGAGCAATGTGGGGTGGATAATCCAAACAGCTATGTTTAAGATTGGGGATTACCAGAGTTTTCTCAGTGAAGTGTTTATTTTTTTCCTGGGTACACATCCACAGTAAGAGGAGTGGCAAAGAATGTGGTTCCTCTCTCTGTGGTGTATAAAGCTCAAAACAGAAGTCTTTAAGAAACTGATGTCTTTCAATGAGAGAGGATGAAAACCTAGTTTTGGTTTCTGTTGAGAATTTACATGAGAGGGAAGGTTAATCCAGGAAATATTTTTTCCCGGTCTTTGTTGGTTTATAGCTTAATAGTGACAAAACACAGTGTTCCTTCAATTAGTGTCTAAATGCTTTCAAGTTCAGTCATTGCATCACTTCTATAGAAATAAGGTAGAAAATAAAGCCAATGCCAGGTTAATGCTGATATTTTAAGGTGAAAATGCGGTCAGGGAACACTCAGAGTAGTTGTGAAGAGGTTTATGAAAGTACATGAAATGGGTGAGTGGCAAGGAAGAACTTCTGTTTGCCCTGTTTCTATGTAATGGGTATGCTTATGTGAAAGAAAAGAAATGGGTAAGATTCTTGATATATCTACTTGACAGTCTTATAGTTTTATTTCATTTATTTGCCCTTTGAGTCATGGTGAGATTTTCTTCTGATACACTAAACCCTACAAAGTATTATTGTTTCCTTTTCAACATGTAGCTGGCACAAGAATGGGTAGAAAACCAGAAAGTAAGAGAGAAAGGTTATTGCTTCTACTTAGAGAACTTTTCTGCTGACATGAATACAGCACATTTTACAGGTGAGGGTTTTTTTTTTTAAATCTGATTTTCAAGTAGATGATGCATTATAATGAGCTGGCAGAGGCAGAATTTTTTGTGTTTGCTTTAAATATAGAAAGGATTTGGATTTTGTTATTTTACAGAATGTGTGTAAGAGAGCTATGTATTTTGCAAGGAGTTTGTTTCTTCCATCTCTCTCATCTGGGATATTTTTCAGCTTGTCTTGATAAAGTTGTCCTTGACTTGCTCTGTTTTTATACAGTGCTGTGCTCAGGCTTAAGAGTGCAGGATGGAATTAAAACTTTCACAATAATCTTTTGCTATAGCCTTTAACAGCTTTAAAAAGTTAACAGTACTTCTGCAGTCATGTAGAAAATGTAACCATTTTCTTTTCAACCTTATGATTTTAATTTGTCTTTTGGGTAGCTCATCTACGAGAGAGTGATTTGGTGAGGCAGCTTCATCCGAAGGAGGATGACTTAATCCTTTTGAAGGTCCACAAGGAGAAGGACACTTTTGGGGAAGAAAGTGGGATGGAGTACCACACAGTGAATCATGTTGGCCTTGTGACACGTTTTTCTCGTGCATCTGGCTGTGCAAATAGTGAGTAGCAGGGCTAGAAATAAAAATGGGGTCCTTCTTGGTGCCATAAAATGCTTCTTCATAGCTGGCTGTTGGTAATTGTAATGTACCACTGGCCTCAGAGGAAATGGAATTGTTTTTCCTCTGTAGCAGGTCTGTTGCATGCTAGAAGCTTTGTAAAAATCAGGAACTGAAGCTGCAGCCCTGCTGTCCATCATTTTTCTAGAACTTCATGTAGAAACAGAAACTAGCGATGAGTAAATGTTCTACAGGCATCTTTAGGATGGTGTTGCCGGGAGATAGGAAGTGCCATGAACTTCTGTGATCTCTCTGTCTAAAATTGTCAGTGTCTTTGGGAATTGAAACTGTGAGTTACCAGGATTACCAAGTACCCAGAACTTGCCTTATTAAAGCAGGGATCTGAGTAGTTGTACAGACCAGTTGTACTGGTTTTTTGTTTGGTCTTTTTTTTTTTTTTTTTTTTTTGTGGGGTGAAAAAGTGCTGGGATTTTGCAAGAATTCATTGTTGATTCCCTAGCAGAAGACAGCATCTTGTTCTGGTGAATTCATTGAGTGACTTACTGGAGTATCTTTCAGTTAATGATTTGGATAGTTTTTGAATTAACAACTTGTTTTTTTATTCTTCTTTAACAGGACAAAAAGAGCAGCAAACTGCCTGTCATCTTACTGTGCAAACCCAAGGCAATTTGTCATTCTTCATCCATAAGCAAGTGAAGTGTGTGGTGGTTGGCTCCCTGGTGACCACACACAGAAAGTTCAAAGGTCTGCTGCTGCTGAGCAGGAGCCCCCTGGCTAGACCCATCATAAATCCAAGTTACAATGACTTCTGTCCCAGAGATCTGCCTGTTGCCTCAGGAAGTGCTGTAAGTCATGCAGCTGGGAATGCCAGGGTTAACAGAAAATGCATTTGGGCCTCATGAGTTTTGCAGGTTTGGTTTTTCATGCTGGCTTTTGAGATGAGCAAGAGGTAACAGCCATGTTTCAAAAGCACTGAGACACTGCCCTCTTCAGAGTTGGCTGCTGGGGTGGAGGAAATGAGTCTGAACTTGCTCAGGTGTTTGTGCTCTATAGTGAGCTTCAAATTGCTTTCAGTTTTCTTTCCTCTTACTGGGGAATTTTCAGGAAATAAAACATAGGATGAAAAAGGTATTGTAAAATAAAGGTGTGGGGAGTGAACAAAACCTTTGTTACAACTCAGGTGAGGATTGGGTGTGTGTCTAGAGCAAACCTAGAATCAAAAGCTTCCCTGCCCTTCCAGCTTTTGAGTTCTAGCTAGAGAGGTGAGGACATTCTGAAAGTATAGAAAATTGATGTGGAATGTGTGATCAACATGAATTCATTATTTTTTGCCCTGTCAATTCCTTCAGGTTTCATATATGAATGAATACAATGAAGATCAAAAGAGAGCCATTGAGACAGCTTATGCTATGGTAAAGCAGCACCCAGGTCTTCCCAAGATCTGCCTTATCCATGGACCACCTGGGACAGGGAAATCAAAAACTATTGTAGGACTCCTGTCCCGTGTTTTGAGGGAAGTAAGTGATCATGGTCATGTGCTGGGGTTTGGTTCAGATGAATGTACAATCTGGCTTCTCAGTCTCAGGTGAAAACAATCTAAAGAGCTTGTTTGTTGTTAATTAATCTACAGAACACTAGGAATGAGAAAACAGCTCGGAAAAATAAGCCAAACCGTTTTCTAGTTTGTGCACCATCAAATGCTGCTGTTGATGAACTCATGAAAAAGATCATCATTTCATTTAAGGAAAAATGCCAAAACAAACAGGATCCTTTGGGTATGGTTTGTTTTTAAATTGTTTTAATGTTAAATGGGCAAAACCTGGAGGAGGAACTGAAGCAGTTGATCATGTACTGTACTTGCACGCTCCTCTGAGCAGCCTCTTCCTCTTGCAGAACATGAGTGCTACATCCTCTTACATTGTTAATTTAATGTGCTTTTCTGAAAGGTGTGAGTATTTTTTAATAAGTTACACTTTGTTTTGTATAGACATTGCCCCTTTCCTCATGCTGTTAGTTTAAGTTCATACTCTTTGGGGATTTGAAGTCCCTTGCCTTTATTTTGAATAAAATTGGACTTCGTGGGTGATGGGAAACAGACTGGTGAACATTTTGATATATCTAAGCTTCTCATTTTTCCTCCTCCCAGTTTGTAACTAATACAAAGTAGATGAATTCTGTTTAAGACATCTAGATTGTGGCAAGGGGAAAAATATCTGCATTGTAACCAAATGCTATTTTGGTATTGACTTACCAACTGCATTACTTGATGGGACTCAGCATTGTCCAAGTAAGGAATGCTGGAAGTTTTAGATAAACCTGAGAATAAGAGGTAGTTTCATTAATTCAAAATAACATTCTTAATGTTAGCCATCACTAAAATGTGGGCAACGTCTTTATTTTTTAGAGTTTGGAATTACTGATTTTTTTGTAGCTACATTTAAGTACAAGTCAAGTGTTGAAAACTCCAGATAAGTAGAAAAGCCTTGTTCGATATCCGTGATGTTTTATATTTTTTAAATTGTCATAGCAAAGCACAGAGACAGTTGGAGTAATTTAAGAGTATTTTGACTCTGATTTTGTAAACAGGAAATTGTGGTGATATCAAATTAGTGAGACTTGGTGCTGAAAAATCAATCAACAATGAAGTACGGGCATTCAGCCTGGATAAGCAAGTTGAACACAGAATGAGTAAGTAACATGGAAATCAGACTTTTCTTCATTCTTCTGTGAGAACTTGGTGATGTTTTCCACATGGGATTCCAGGGTCTAAGGAAAAGGAAAAAAATAAGCAAAGTGACCTTTTTCTTTAATAAATTATATTGCATACATGTTAAAGCCATCATTTTTGAAGCAGTGCAGCATTTGAGAACTACAGTTAGAAGCAAATCTCATTGTCTTCATTGTACAAGATAAAACTTGAATGGAAAATGGGAAAATGCAGCAAAAAATGCATTTGTCCAATTGTTACAGCTGTTACTGTAACAGCTTTTCTTTTCCTCCTTTGTGTTCTCCTTTGGTTTATTACAGAACGAAGGCCAGGTGACTGTGACCAGGACATTCAGAAGAAGAAGGAAGCTCTGGATCAGAAGCTGGACATGCTCTCTCGAGAGCGTGCCATGCACAGATGTGAGAAGAGAGAGGTAGCAAGACAAGTTTTAATCTTCTTTGTGGTTTTGTGTTCCTAACACAAAAACAACTCTGCTTTTTGGTGTCACTGTCTCTTCACCTACTTTTTCAACTAATGGAAAAGTTGGTAGCACCATGAAAGGGAATGGAGAACTTTACATCAGGATTTTTTTTGTTTATTTATGTCAGTATTTTCCACTGGTTGATCATGCCACTTGTTGCTCTATCATTCAGTAGCCTTCACTTGGTTCTGTCACTAGTTAGATTTTGATGTAACAATATTTATAAATCTTAATGATTTAAATTGATTATATGTTTCAGAGCTCTGTTTTTGTTTCACTGAAAGTACAGGAAAATACCTCATGATCTGAGATTTTGGAGTATGTGTTGCACTTGAAGTTTTCAATTTTTTTGTTTAAGAATTTGGCATTTCTGCCAAATGAGAGATTTCTGGTGGTAAACCATTTCTCAGTTGCACAAATATGTAAGATCTGGTGTTGTGTGTTGCAGTGCCTAAATACAGTGTCAGCTTTCCAAGAAACTGATTGCCTTCTTCAGACACATTTGATACTAAAAGACTGTCTGAGCAAGTCTACATGTTTAGGAAATTAATTAGGGCATGAGAGGGAAAAAGGTATATGGGAAATGGGTGGTGCTAAAGGTGGTTCCTCTTTCAATTTTCCCCCATCTAGAGTCAAATGTTAAATGATGAAATTGGCAGACTTGCAAAGGAGAGACAACAACTCGCTTCTCAGCTAAAGGAGGTAGGAGAATTTATCTATAATAAACTTCAGCTGATGTCTTTTTATACCTGGTGTCCTTTAATTGTGGTGAAATTTGGTTTTGATGTAGCTGGGAGCATTTATAAAGTAGTGGGTAAATGGGTCAAGGCCATAAGCTGAGTAAGTTGTGGACAGGCAGCTGTGAAATCTGGGTGTGCTCTGGCTGCATATTGGGAAAAAGCCCAAACAGGAGCATTCACTGCTGCAGTTAAAGCTGAATTTTAACCATGGTGTCCTGTCGTGCTTGAAGGTCCGGGTGCACTCCCAGAAGGTGCAGGCAGACATCATCCTGGAGTCTGACATCATCTGCTGCACGCTGAGCACCAGCGGGGGCAGCCTGCTGGAATCGGCCTTCTCCCGGCAGGGGCACGATCCCTTCAGCTGTGTCATCGTGGACGAGGTCAGTGCAGCTGTGGGGAACTGCAGCCTCTTCTGTCCACACCTGCCCTGTGCTCTGCTTGGCCAGCTTGGGGCTCTTTGGCTGCTGCTGCAGTATTTGTGGGTTGTCTTCCCTGTCCCCAGTAGAACCATGAGGAGAAAGAGTAACTTTTAATTGATTCTTTTCCTGACTTGTTGTTTGGTGCTGTAATGGCAGACAGCTTTTATTTAGAACCACGCTTCAGCCATTGTTTTTTGCTTTAGAGATTTCCAGATGGTTTGGTTATATTTATATCTGTTTGGAGAGCTTTGCATATACAATAATAAAATAAATCTGTTTGTAGTTTTTGCTAGAGAAAAGTCCTTCTTTTTCCTCTTTTTTTTAAATTTTTTTTTTTTTTATTTAGAAGACTTAAAGCATTTGAGTTATTCTGGCTGTGTTACAAGAAATTTAATATACTTCCCTGCTTTGCTTACAACTTCTACTTTTTTGTCCTGTTTGCATATCCAAAAGGCAGGGCAGTCCTGTGAGGTGGAAACACTGATTCCACTGATCCATCGCTGTAATAAACTTGTCCTCGTTGGAGATCCCAAACAGCTCCCCCCTACTGTCAAATCAGTAGTAAGTGTTCAAGCTCCTTGCTTTTTTCTTGCCATAGAATGGATATGGTTAAAGAGCAGTATCTATCGAAAATATCTAAAGAAGGGGGAAAAAGATACATTTCAGTGGAGCAGTACAAACTTTAAGCTGGGTACGTGGTTTGTAAGGGATGTTGTGTTGTGGCAGGCTTTGTTTTCTCATTTTGGGAGCTTCAGTCATTACCCTGTTCCTTAAGGAAGATGAAGACTTCTTGTTTGTTTGGACTTCCTCACCCTACAGGTGTTTAAGGGTAAATATATAGGAGCACATCCTTTTCTCCAGCAGTAAGGGCTGTGTTAAACACCTGGTAAAGAAAGGAGGAAAACCAGGCTGGCTTCTTTAGAGGGGTAAATTATCTAGAGGTTGTGTGTTTATTTAACAAGATCCCACCTGGAAAGTCTTGAAAGTCCCACTTGAAAGTCTTTCTTTTCATTATGGTTGATGTTTTTAACATTCTGCTGTGTTGTGAGTCACAAGGAGAAGTTGTCTTGTTAAAGACTACACACAAAAATTCAGATTTGTGCAGGCGGCCTTTACTGAAATAAAACCAACACACATAGAAAACTGAAGCACGAGTAGTTGTCATTCTGTCAATGATTTAGAAGTTTAAAACACCAACTACTTTGCCTGGTGGGGAATGAGATCCCAAATGAAATCTCCTGTTCTCCCTGTGGCAGAAAGCTCAGCAGTATGGCTATGACCAGTCTTTGATGGCCCGTCTGCAGAGGCACCTGGAGGAGCAAGTGCAGAGGAACATGCTGCACAGCCTGCCTGTGGTGCAGCTGACTGTGCAGTACAGGATGCACCCAGACATCTGCCTCTTCCCATCCAACTATGTTTATGGCAGGACTCTAAAAACTGCCAAGTGAGTAGCACTCTAGTCTTCTTTCTGAGCAGAGTGTATTTCAAAGCAATTTTTTCATGTCAGGGTGTTCTTGTGAGTCTAAAAATGCTTGAGGTTGTGGGAGGGGGAAAGATTGTTAATGGGAGAAAATGTGCAGTCCATCTCTGTTAGTGCTGGGTGTGATAGGTGAGGTAAGATCCCTTAAAATTATGCATACAGAGTGCTGAGAGTTCATTTTCAGGCCTCAATCTATTTGGGTAGCAGGGAAAATGAAGGATTCTGGGGAGGAAAAGAGCTGAAAGTTACAATCATAAAATGATTGAGGTTGGAAAAGACTTTTAGTGCCATCAAGCTCACGTGTCAACCATTTCCACCATTAAATCATGTCTTCACATGCCATATCCACATAATTTTTGAACACTTCCAGGAATGTTGGTTCTTACTTCCCTGGACAGTCTGTTCCAATGCTTTACAGCCCTTTCTGTAAAAAAAATGTCCTTCTATCTAGTCCAAACCTCCTTTGGTGAAACTTTAGGCCAGTTCCTCTTTCTGGAGAGTTGCTTGTGTTTGATAACCATGATGTAAATTGATGGAGTATAAATTCTTAGAATTTCTTAGTTGTATGGTTGCCTAGTGATAAAAATATTATTTCCAGGGCAATAGAGGAGAACAGATGTTCTTCAGAATGGCCATTCCAGCCCTACCTGATTTTTGATGTAGCTGATGGTCGTGAGGAGCGAGACAATGAGTAAGTTCTGCATTCTAATTCAGCCAAAGTTGAGATTTTCTGAGAATTAATTGCCTACAGAAGAGCTGTGTTCTCTCCTTTGTTATTCCAATATGCATCAAGTAGCTAGAACTGCATTTTCCAGCTGATAAGATTTAATTTCACAAAAAGCAGAGGTTTTTTTAAATCTGAAACTGGTTTTAATCCTGGTTTGACTTACTGTTAGATGCCAGTAAATGCCTGCAGTCTTTATTTACTTTACCAAAAGTTTGAATTGCTGATTTTATCAGTGAGTTCCCTTTCCTAGGTGCACACTGAGGAGATGCCAGGAGGTGGCAGGCTCAGCCCTCGCCTTGCCTGTTCTGTAAGGAGAGCACAGCTGGAGGTGCTGAGGGAATGTGGAAGTGCAACTTTTCACTGCCTGCATTTCCCAGACTTAGTAGCCCCTCCTCAGGGTCTGCTTGCCAAGTTCTTTGATCCTCTGTGTGAAAAAAGCTGCAAAAGTTCAAAACAGGGGCTGTGACTCAAAATTCCCCAACAAACTGGGCCAAAGCATTCTCTCAAAGGTGTTCCTGTAATGTTTCCTTTTTTTCCTGTGCAGCTCTTACAGCAATCCTCGGGAGGTGAAGCTGGTGATGGAGTTAATTAGAACAATTAAAGAAAAAAGGAAGGATCTGGGCCTTCGTCGCATTGGAATAATTACCCCTTACAGTGCACAGAAAAAGAAAATCCAGGAACAACTGGAGAGTGTGTTTAAGAATAACAGGTAAAGAAACCACGAGCTTTCAAACTTGCATATTAATCCTTTGTTTATCCTCTTAAATAATGGTAAAAAGTCTCCAACTTCTTGTACTGCTAAAATTTGCACTTGGTTGTGCCTTTAAAGGGGATGTGTAACCCTTTTGCTTAAAACAGGCATGGTCTCTTTGTGCCATTCTTAGTTATTACCCACATGCTTTGATTATAGTGCTGTTCTGAATAAAGCTGATTTAAAAGCACCTAAAATTCCATGCTGTGTTGACCCAAACAGATTTTCAGAATGATGCTGATCTCAGAAAAGTAAATTCAGCTGTAGGCTCATGTACTGAAGGAGAAACTTACCCTGGGTGGTTTGACACATGAGCATTAAGGATAGTGTTTAGGCTGTTTGCATCAGTGTGTTGCTTAAAAATCCAAGTCAGAATGATCAAGCTGCTCAATTATATTTCTTCAACAGCCCAGGAGAAGTGGACACAGTGGATGCCTTCCAGGGCCGGGAGAAGGATTGCATCATCGTGTCGTGTGTGCGGGCAAACAGCTCCGAGGGCTCCACTCTGCCATACGTGCAGGCAAACAGCACCAAAGGATCCATTGGGTATGTGTCCTGCAGGGATTTGCAGTCCCATTTCCAGGGACACTGCAGAGAAAGTTGTATTTTTGATAGGACTGGTTAGAAAGTTAGAGAGGGCAAGTCACTTCTACCAGGCAGTGAATAAAAGGTATCTCAGGGCAGGAATTGGTGCTTGTGGTCTGAGATGTCTGAGCAGGAGGGACAGGGAAATGCTGGTGGTGTGCTCTGTATTATGTGCTGATCCCTTTGCACAGCTCCCTTATCCTGCCACTGCCTGGATTTGGCAGGGTTGGCCTTGGGATCTTGGCTCTTTGCATTATTACTGCAGCAGTTATTGTTCCTGTGGCTTTTGGTACACCTTGTAACTTTCTGCATGCTGTTCTCAAAATGAAGCCTGTTTTCTGTGGCTGTTGCTGCCCTGTTAATGTCTCTGAAAGTCTTGTTAATTAGTTGTGTATGTCACTTGGAATGTGATGTAGCAGACTTGGATCTGGGATTTGTAGATGAGTGTGCTTGTCTTCTAAGATGGGGCAGATTAGCAGTAATTCTTAACTCAGGATTGCAGATTTCTTAATTTTATGGGTTTTTCTGTCTGAAACAGAAGGAACTAAACTGAGTGTGCTGTTTACCCCCAGAGCACTTAGAGCAGTTGCTGGGTTCTGTAACTTGTGGATCATTTTAGTTTAAAAAATTGTAGTGAAAATATGAAATATGCCTTCTTAGAGTTCACTGCCTTCTAAGTTAAACTAGGAAAAATCTGGTCACATAAAAATCTTTCTGTCTACACACGTTTCACTAAGCTACTTAAGTTTCTGTAATATCATTCTCTGCAAGAAAAATGGCTTTTAATTGTGCTGATCCACTTTGGGAAGAGAAGGAATCTTATGGTAAACAACAATAATGCCTTTTGAAGACTTCTTAGTCTGATTGATTGAGTTTGGGAATGGAAGGCAGCTGGAACCTGCCAGTTCTTTTGGCTGACATGAGATTTAACCTCTGTCTGCTCTTTCAGCAGGAACTTCCCAGCTTACTGTGTTCATACATTAATATATAGAGGTTTATATATTCAAGCTGTGCCAGTGCAGTGCCTTTAGCATGCTGTTTGCTTGGACATCTCTGTTTCAGGGTCAGGTGCCCTTAGCAAGGTGTGATGGGATATTTGCCACACCCTTACCTGTGATCTTGTACCCTGAGTGAAGTATTTTGTTCTCCAGGGTTGCTAGTCCAGCATTAAATTTACTCTGAAAGTAACTGGGAGGAGAAAACTGCGAGGGATGACAATGGATTTTTTCCCTCTCCTTCCTGGGAAAATAATCTTCTTGCCTTTCAGTTGTAAAAGCTGTCAGGAATATTTAGTAGACTTTCAAGGTCTCCCCTCTTTCATTTCTCAAGACCTAGAGAACTCTATCTGTGCTGCTGGATCCACTCTGCTGTCTGCTTCTGCTTCTCTTATTTCCTGCACTGTCCAAATTTTTTGAGGTGACTCTGTGGTTTTTGCAGTCTTCACTGCAGGGTTGTGAATTTGCTGCTGATGAGGTCCAAGTGACCACAGAGTCAGGCATTGATAGGGAACCTGCTCAAATTAAGTTTGACTTCTGAATTGTGGATTTTGTTAGTAAAGAATAAGCTGTGTATTTTGGAAGCTCTTTTATTAGAGTAGAAATAGTTGTTAGTCTCACAAACCTTTTTTTTTGAGTTCTGGTAAATGAGTGGTAACAGAAATCAACCTCTAAGAATACACTCAGCATTTGTTCAGGTTTCAGTACTGTGGATTGTGATCCCTGAAAACCAAACTAGGCAATTTTCCTAGTGCAAAACCAGATTTCTGCAAGGATATACTCTCCCCTCTTGAAGCATGACAAAGCAAAAGTCTGCCTTGATGTGCTTCCAGTGCAGGTCACCTTTAAAATAAAATATTCATGTGCAGTGTTCAGTATTTCAGTAGGGTGTTTTCCCATTAATACTGCCAAATATTGTTAATCTATTTCAGTTGGAGTCAAAAAGAAGCTTAAAGTCTTGATAGGTGAAGTGAGGTTGATGTCCTCAGTACTTTGAGGAACGTTTAAGGAAGCAGTGGTTGGCATTAAGAGGGGATTTGCTCTAAGAAAGGAAACAGCAATGGCAAGAGCTGGAAAGAACTGGAATTCCCTGCAAGGAATCAGTGGTGAAAGAAAGAAAACACAATTCATGCTCAGCCTTTCACGTAAGGCAGGGCTGCTGCCGCGGGGTCTGGGGAGGAACTGCCGCTGTTAATTCCAGTGACATTTCGTTTTATGTCTTTTTCTCCTAACCCTTTAAACCTTCTTGTGGAAGAAGTCGTTGAGGAGCTTAGTTTTTGTCTTGTCACTCAGGTTTCTGGCGAGCCTCCAGCGCCTGAATGTCACCATCACCCGAGCCCGGTTCAGCCTCTTCATCCTGGGCCGGCTGCAGACGCTCATGGTAGGTGCAGTGGGGATGGGATGGGCTCTGTGAGCCACCCCTGGGCTGGGGGACCGAGCATCGCCCTCAGACTGCTGCAGTCTGTGCAAGAAAATGAACTTTGTGTCCAGCACATCCTTGGGGTTTTGTGCTTTTCCAAGGGCGGGAGGGGGTTGTGTTAGTCCGCCACTAGGGGGCACTAAAGCCCCGCGCCTCTGAGGGGAACCCCTGGAAATTGAGAAATTTGTCATTTTTGGAAGTTCTGATGGCTCAAAGTGCCTTCCCTGTGTTACAGCAGCCAGAGTGTCTGTTGCTGTTTTGCACCTGAAACATAAGATTCTTCCATTCCAGAAGGAACATAGCATTGGTTTCCATGACAGTTGTGTCAGGTACCTTGATTAAAAAGGTTATACATCCTCTGACACCTCTGTCCATTTGTGTTGATTTCTTGCTGGTAACAGGTTGTTTTTTTTTGTTGTTGTTGTTTTTGTTTTTTTTTTTAAAGGAAGATAAAAACTGGAATCACTTGATTCAGGATGCTCAGAAAAGAGGTGCCATAATTAGGACAACAGAAAAGAATTACAAGAAAGAGGCTCTGAGGATTTTGAAGCTCAGGCCACCAGGACAGCCCCCAACCAAAGGAGGGACGATGACATCTCCTGTGGTGCAGGCTGGTTCTTCCAGTGGCAAGAGGAGTGAGCCTGGAAATTCTGGGAACAGCCCACGGGAACTTGCTGCTGGCCCTGGCCATGCAGTGCCCCAAGGAAGCCGAGGGCCTGCACAGCCTGCAGGGGCTCCAGCTGTAGATTCCAACAGGGGCAGTGCCCCTGCATCCTCGGGGGCTCCAGCTGCAGATTCCAGGAGGAGCAGTGCCCCTGCACCCTCGGGGGCTGCAGCACTTGGTGCCATTCCAGGGAAGCCACGGGACCCAAGGCTGGCAAGCCTGGCCAGTCGAACTGAAGGCAAAGGCAAGGAGCAGCCCTGGAAAGACAGCCATCAGTCAGCCCAGAGCAGTCCAGCATCAACACCACAGCAAGGCCTGGGTGTGTCCTCAGCTGCCAGGGATCAGCTTTGCAGAACAGAAAATGCCAAGAAGGCCCAGCAAACAGCAGGACAGTGCAGTGTGCTTCCCCCAGCCCCTCACTCAGCCCAGCACGAGGGTGACCGGAGAGCAGCTGTGTCCAAGAGCGGTTCCAAAGCCCCCAGTGAGGGAGGTCAGAGCAGTAGCAGTGGGTGGAACAAAGACTCTCGTGGTTTGTCAAGGAGACCATCCCAGGAATCACCAGAGAACACAGAATCAAGCTCTGCCAAGAGAAGAAAGTTCTTTCACTGACTTCACTATCGGCTCATTACTGAAAATCTATTCCCAGATTTCTGTCTAGCAAGGACTGTATTTTAAATTATTTAGCACAGCTGGAACTCCCATATATTGATACCACTACTATCAGAAGATCTCTTTTCCATCCTGTCCCTAATTGTGGAGGGATTTAATACCTGACAGATGGTACCTTTGAGGTTTTGAAAAGAGAAGTTGGGTAGCTGCATTGCTTGGAAGAGCAGTGGGTTTAGTCATCTAGGAAGCTGAGGTTGTAAATGTTTAACAGTGTATATTTGTACAGTATACAGAATTATTTTAAGATATTTGGCAAATACATAGCTTCTTGTTTTCTTGTGTAAATGCTGATTTCTTAGAGATGTAATTTTTTATGAAGAACCAGAGTAAAGCAAAAACAAAACCCAGCCCCAAAATCCAAAAGACAGACTTGTTTTCCCTTTGCACTAATATGTCTAATTTATTTCATAGCAAAACTGAATGTTGAAAATGTGGTAGCAGTGGTTCTTGCTAGTGCTCCACTACTGCCTCAGGGTAGAGTGAGGCAGATGTACCTTGGTTGAATGGAGAGAATTCTACTTATTTTGTGTATTTTATTGCCTGTTTTTATAGGAAGAGAAGAGTTTTTGTTTATACAGACGTGCCTTGAGTTTTGCTCTTGCTGCTGCTCTGTCACTTGGAATCCCTTTCTTGTTGCAGTGGCAGCACAATCTGCAGGTTAAAACCTGTGAGGTCTGTTTGGTCCCACTGTTCCTGTGAGGAGGAATCAACAGCACTGTGGAATCTTGGTTCAAGATCTAGTTACCAGTTATTGGTAATATCACTTGAGTTTCTTTGTATGGAGCTTTTGGAGATCTACAGGGATGAACAGGGCAGGTAGATCTTTCTAGATGTTACTGCTGGAGTCTTTCCACTGTGCTGATGAAGAACATGCAGCCAGTAAAAGAGGACAGCAAAAAACCAAATTATTTTTAAGAGAACCTTCCTCACATCATAACATTTCACAATAACACTGGAATTATTTCTACTAAGAATTCCTTTGGGTCACTGTGAAGTATCACTTTGTTTTCTGGAGCTTGTGTGTGTCTCAGGAGGTGGAGAGCAGCATTTGACATGCACTGAGTTTTGTGTGGAGATAACCTGGGAGTGCAGCTCTCAGGGATGGAGGAGCTGCAGGGTTGGTACCAGTTGGGTGCACGGAGTGGGCCAGGTTGTGCCATCTCCAGGTGTGTGTTCAGTGTTCTGAAGCAGGGAGTGTCCTGCTGTCCCTTGTC
The DNA here is from genome assembly GCA_013400635.1 of Hypocryptadius cinnamomeus. Classification (NCBI taxonomy): domain Eukaryota; kingdom Metazoa; phylum Chordata; class Aves; order Passeriformes; family Zosteropidae; genus Hypocryptadius; species Hypocryptadius cinnamomeus. Next base: position 58,486 of record VYZP01075996.1, read on the forward strand.
ACAGCATTGTGGCAGTGGCTTTGCTGGAGCAAGTGAGCCACAGTTTTTAGGCGTCATCTTCAGTTCCATTTTTGTTACTGCAGGGATAATTCCAGCTTTGTCCTTTGAACCCACTGCCAGGCAGGGCTGTGTTGCCCAGATCAGGGAGACACCAGTGCCTTACTCTGCCAAGCACCAGGTGCTGGTTCAGGCTGTAATTGCCAGGAAAACTCTCATCCCTAATGCATCCACACCCAGAACAAACATGCTTTGCTGGTAGGAGCTGCCTTGGAGGTGTGTGGGGAGCTTTTATTGCTGGCTGGGCCTGTCCAGCTTGTGCTGTGCAGGGCTGAGTGTTTCAGTGTAATGGGGAGAATCTGGGAGATCCCTGTGAGGTGAGATCAGCATCTGTGCACTGCTCAGCTTTAGTTACTTCTTATGTTGCATTCTGAATCCTTCAGGGACCCCTGACTCCTCCTGGCAGCCCTGTGTGCTCTTCTCCAGCTGCTGTGACTCTTGTGAGGCTGCTGAGTGACTCTGACCTTAACAAACTGAACATTTCAATCACTCCCCATCACAGACTCCATACCCTGTGTGTTATTCCCCTTTATGTTAATAGGAATATTTAAAAACTGTCATCTTCCAAGCCCCTTGGCTCTTGTTGGCAGGGCTGTGCTGCCCTGCCTGCTGTTTGTACTTAGCACATTAAGAGGCTGCTGCTCTGCAAACCCCATGGCTGTGGAAGCCATTTGGACTGTCTCGATGTAAATAAAGTGAAGCTGGCAACAAAATGAATGAGGAAATGCTTTTCTGGTTATTAAATGCAATTTGGTCACAAGAATGTTGCTGTGAAACTTTTCTTCTAGTTTTCTTCCTTCCTTAGGCTGCATTTCAGAACATGTTCTGAGAGCAGTACTTGCCATGTGCTGGAAGGAATTTTGTTTTAGCATTTCATTTTTGTTGTACTCTATAATGCCTGTGTTTTTCCATAAATCATCTTTGAGGTGTGTTCAGTGGCTCAGACCTTTTTGCTGGTTTAATACTAGATTTATCTGACTTAAGTTGTCAGTCTTCAGCAGTAGATTATTGCTGCCATGTCAGTCTGTATCATTAGTCCTGTATTAATCAATAAAAAATGCTTGGGTTATTGCACTTACAACACTTTTCCCTCTTCACAGACCACTCAGAGTAGGTTTGTAGCTTTACCTTCTCCTCCTGTTTATACCTGGAAAACCAAGCAAAATCCAATCCAAAGCACACTTCTCACTGACTCAAATCTGCAATGAGGAACAAACTGATCAGGTACAATTTTCATAAATTCTCTGCTGTTCCCACTGTGTGGTACAAAGCACTGAGTAGTGATGGGCAGTCAGTGTGTAAGCTGTGAGTAGAGACTTGCTGTAGTCATTTGTAACTCCTCAGAGCTGGTGGCCCTTGGAGGAGGCTTTTCAGTGGTTACTGAGTGTTAAAGTTGGAAAAGTCAGTAAAGAAACATACTCAACACAACTTTAGGTAAAACACTTTATTGGAGGTTGTGCCAAAACCCTTTGGAAGAAGCAGAATCCAGGTTTTTATAGAGAGGCTTCCATGCTGCTTCCAAGCTTGGAGCTTAATTCTCAGTGCAAAGCCAGTCCCCTCTGTGTTCTTGAGAAGGAGGGAAAGTCTTTTGTAAGAGCTGCACTATGTTTTGTTCAGGGGTTTTCAGAGTTTGGAGGTTTTTTTAATTTATTCTTTGTACACAAAATAGGCTTTGCAGTAAAGGTGGGGTACAACTGGTTATTTATTTTTCCTTTAAGGCTTGCTGTAGATTTTTTCCATGTCATTGCTCCCAATCATGATGATGTGAGAGTGTGGCAGGTACTTGTCTGTGTTCCTTAGCTCTGGGTCACTGTGCCCTGTGCTGTGCTGCTTTCCCAGCTGCTCTGGGCTGTCTGTGGGGCACCAGAGGCAAACCAGCAGTTCTATCTGTTTATCAGTTTATGATCTGCTCTGAGAAGTGCAGGAGGGAGGTGTTGGCTCCTTGCTGGATGGGCCCAAGGGGTGCTGAGAGCTGCAGGTGCCACTGGATTGTGCTTGGCTTTCACAGGAGCTGTGCCAGGCTGCTGTGGGGACATGAGGGACATGAGCCTCTCCTTCCTGCCAGTCTCCACTCAATCCCAGTGCTGGTGGGACCATGAGTCCTTACAGTGCTGTGTCCTGGGGCAGCAACTCGTTAGCAGCTGGGTCTAATGAGTGGTGCCACAGGAGTTGGGAGCCAGGGCTGCAGGCTGGCAAGGCACTTCTCCTCCTGCTAATCCATGGAATGGGAATAGCCCCCACCCCTGCTGCCCTCATGGAGGGAAGCACAGAGCAGCCTGGGCTTCCAGAGCAACACAGAACTTGTGACTGCATCAGCTGGGGCTAAACAACATTCCCAGACAACACCTGAAAAATAACATGGAGCTCCAGTAATTCCAGAGGTGGCTTTTGCTTTTTGGCAGTCTCTGAAGCATGGTTCAGAGACCAGAGTAGCCAAAACTGGAGCTGGGCTGTTCATTCACAGCAGCCCCATGGTCCTAAAACTGCAAGATGCTCTCTCCATTGTGCATGAATAAATGATGGATGAAATGACTGCTGGATTGTAAATGGAATTTATAATGTTAATGATATAATACAGTCTCTTGCCACAACGGGTCTCCTTTCTTGTCTTTTTAAGCTGCTTGGAAAGGAGCCCAGTGCCTTATTCTTTAGTGCAAATAAATGTAAGCTAAGCAGCCTTGTACATTGAAAATCACTGACATGAGACCTCCTGGCCATATGTACCTGTCTGCTGCTCAGCCCTTGGCTAATTTGCCACCAACTCCTAGGAAAAGCATGATAGAAATGAAGGTGGTCTGAGAGCACATTACATCTGGTATTGGGAAAACATAGAAAACCTGATTTTATTAGCCTGGTGCAGCTGTGCAACGTTGCCACTGATTTCACTGTGGCATGAAGCAAGAACTCCTTTTGCTACAGAGAAGCCCCATCAGGTTCCCCTCTATTTTAACCGCTGGAGTGACACAGAGTGGGGTCAGGATGGAGCTACAGTGAAATCCCATCATTTTCCCCTGTATTTTAACCCCTGGAGTGACACAGAGCGTGGTCAGGATGGAGCTACAGTGAAATCCAATCATTTTCCCCTGTATTTTAACCCCTGGAGTGACACAGAGTGGGGTCAGGATGGAGCTTTTGGAGCCTGGTGTTGTTGCTGGCAGTTATGTGGTGAAAATGGGTGGCTTTAGGCTTTCCTCACATGTTTCACCCTGCAGTGAAAGTTGTTACAACACCTCCAGAATCAAAAAGCCAAAGGAACCTTCAGGAGGGTCTGAAGCTTTTCTCTGCATCTCAAATCAGGATGTGATTTTTAGCCATTTTCTGTGTAGTTGTGGCCAAACTTTCCAGCTCCCAGCCAGAAGGGCTGAAAAGATGTGGCTATAAAGCTCTTCAAAACCCAGCTCTGCTCTTATTTCTGAGCAAGAACACTCAGCTCTTTCTTTATACTTTGTTTTATTTACATTTGAGGCTTCTCATGAAAGCAAATTACAGAGCAGAACAGGGCAGTGAGACCATTTTATTCCCATTAAAAAGTGTTGGTTCTCTCACTCCTCCAGCCTCTGCAGGGCTCCTCACGAATCACTTGCAGATGAGGTATCTGCTGCCTCATCTTTAAAAAAACAAATAACATACCTGGGAACTGCCAATGGAATTCTTCCCCCACTCCTGTCTCCAGCTCCCAGGAACTGTAACTTTAATATTTTACCTGGCAAGTGAGCAAATGTGCATTGGGAAAGTTTTTGTTGCCTTGAGGCTTTTGGTTGTTTGGATTTGTCAGAACTCTGAATAGTTAAAATCAGAGTAGAATTTGAGGTAAACAAGAAAAATCAAATGCTCTACTTGTGCTGTTTGGAGAGGTCACTCTTTGCAGACAGAAGTGTAATTTAAAAACTTTTCCAAACTAATCAAATGCCGGTGACAGGATGCACATGGAGCCTCTTGAAAGAGCATAAGTGGCTTTTCTCAGAAAGAGAAGTACCTTTTGGGTAACCTTTCCACAAGTAAAGTATCAAGCTCATTGGACAACTTCTCCCATTTGGAAGCAACAACTGATGTACAAAACTTTTGCCTTAAAATGAACTTTGGGATCTTGCAGTGATGGTTTCTCTGTGTTGTTTCAATGATGTTCTGTTCTCTTTGTGCAGACACCCTGCTAACAGATGTCTGCAGTTAATGGGTCTTCAGTGCTGAAGCTCTCAGAAGCTTTAAATTGTTTTCTTGAATACTAAGTGTAAGTTTTGTGTGGGAGATTTTCTCTTCTGCCTTGCAGTGGCTTGCATTGTGTGATTCCAAGTTCTACAGCACATGTGAGTATTCTGTGACTCTAAAACCCAAAGCCAAACAGCCAATACCCCACCAAGCACGAGCAAAGCCCCAAACCTAGAAAGGTCAAGTGTAGTTTTCAGCAGCCTTCACTCCAGGACTGGTCTGAGCTTTGTTGTGCCCTTCTGAGGTTATTTTCTACAGGAATTTGGTGCTGCTGCTTGGCACGTTCCTGCAATAAAAGTGTGTGTTTGCAGGGAATCTGCTGGGCGCAGAGTTTGGCTGGCTTTATGAAGTAGTAAATTTTCTGTTGCTTAATCTAATATTCTAGAGAAAAACAGTCGTGCAGGCAAAGGAGAATGTTGCTTCACCCTCCAGAAGTGCCATTAGAGATCTTGATCTTGTTACAGTCTTTGCTATTACTTGTAAGAACTGTAACATATTTAAGGTCTGCTGCAGTCAGAAAGCACAAAGAGTGCCCAACAGAGAGAAGCCAGCTGTGCTGAAGCCAGGGAGGCAATGCTGGGGCCAGCCTGCTGCCTCAAGGGTCAAATCAGGATGAGTTCAACCCTCTTTTACTTTCTGGTGGATTAACTAAGCCCTGTGCTCTGCTTCTGTGATGACAAATCCTACCCAGAATGTGTGTTGCTCTTTGAAGTGACAATATCCATCCTGCACCTTCACTCAGGGTTTTCTCTCCTTTTCCAAAGCACAGACTTGCTGTCCCCTCTCTGTGGAGGTGGCTGGGTTTTGGTGGCACTGACTGAGTGCTCATATCCAGAGTTAGGGCTGGAAGATGCTCTGGGTTCATGCACGTTTGAAACCTGGGCTGCTCCTGGCATCCCTGGGCAGGACGGGCTGCAGGGACAGGGGCACGGAGAGAAGGTGCTGGAACAGAGCAGATGTTGACAGAGGAGCTCTCAGAGAAGAGCTCTGCTCAGGCAAGGACACCAGACCTGGAAATGGCAGTGGGGCTGAAGCCTGGGTTATGTGGGGCTCCTGGGCTGGCTCTGGGAGTGTCACAGAACTGGGACTGGGACCAAGGGCTGCTCACCTGTCAAAGAAACCAGCCTAGAACTGAACAAGCTGGATTTGGGACTGTTCCCCATCTTCTAAAGCTGCATTCAGTCATCTCCTGGCTTGGCAAGTATTTGGATATGACCACACTAGGGCTCCTGTGTTTTTGACATTCCCGTTGATCGGAGTTACTTCTTTTCTTGTCTCTGGTTTCTCCTGACTTCATTTATGTGCTTGGCTGTAAATGCCTCCTCAGACAGGAGCATGTTGATGAGCCTTAATGAGTTAATATAATCCCTGTGAGCTCTACACTGCTGCTTAAAAATACTGGCTGTGGTTGCTTTGAAATACAGCATTTGCTACAAAGGTGCATCATGGCACCAGCTGGAGGGGGCTGCAATGGGGTTGGGACAGCTGAGGTCCCCATGGAGAAGCATCCCTGCACTAGCCAGCCTTTTCCTGCTGCAGGCTCATTTGGAAATGGCCTTTTCACACAAGACCAGTGCTTAATACATCACTCAGACTTTACTCATTGTCTACAGTTAGTAGTCTAACCTAGGCTCAGCAAAGTAATTAGGAGAAATAATTAACAGCTCTCAGGGATGAGGCAACTTCTCTCTCCCTCCCCTCTCCCTCACCATGTGGTGCACCTTGGTAGTGACTCAGAAAACACAAGAGGACATTATTAATCAAAAAATAAGTCTTTACCTGTAATTAACTGTGCACACAAAAAGGAAAACGTGGTGATCAAGCAGCCATTAATAGTTGCTTTACTGGAGGAGAATACACCAGAATCAAATGCTCATGGTAAAATGTCCCTTTAGGTCGTGGTTCTGTTATAACATTTAATCCAAACAAAAATAAGTCTCTACCAAAAGAAGAATTTGACCCGTACACCATACGGACGTGTGTGGGTAAGACACTGCACTCCTCACGTTCCAAACGCCTGACGGCCCCTGTGTTCTCTGTAAGTGCAAGAAAACAAAACCCAGCCAGGAAAATACAAAATCAATGCAGCAACTACAGTCGTAGGCAACAGTATGTGCGTGGCCAGGCCAGGCCCGTGGTGGGATGTGGGACTATGCAGCAGGGATGGAGCAGAGTCCCCCCTCCCCTCCCTCCTGTCCCCTGCCTGCTGTGTGCTGGGGCTCTGCTCTTGTCATCACAGGCTCTTCCAAACCAGGACGCTAAGAGGAGGGAAAATAAAAACAACACCCCAGCCTATACCAAAGTAAATAAAGTAATAATAAAAAAACCATCCCTCGGATCGCGGCACTGTTTGCCCGGAGGCCGGGCTGCCCTGTGCGGAGCAGGACAGAGTCCCTGTGCGCAGGGAGGGCGGACGGGCCGTGTCCCCACAGGCTGCTGCGGTCCCCGTGTCCCCAGCGGGGACCCCGGGCTGGCTCCGCGGGGCAGCACTCAGCACCGGGCTCCCTGCGTACCTCTCTGCTTGGAAAGTGGCCCGAAAGACGTTGTGCAAGTCCTAGCGTGAAGGAAGGCGGAGGAGGCGGTGGGGACGGCCACCCGCCACCTCGGTGTCCCCAGGTCCCTCGAGCTGGGCTCCCTGTGCAGCCTCAGAGATCCACCCAGCCTGGCAGCTGCAGGGCGAGCACCCCCAGCGCCACGGTGGCCAGGCTGCCGCCGGCTCCGGGGGCACCGTCACAGTCCTTTTTGTCCACTTCACACCTGGACTGCTGGCACAGCACGCCCTTGAAGCCCACGGGGCAGATGCAGCGCTGGTTCTGGTAGCAGGTGCCGCCGTTCTGGCAGAGCAGGAGCTCGTCGTCGCAGACATTGGCTGCAGGGTGAGAGAGAGGTGCAGGTGTTACCCTGAAGGGTTAAACCCCTTGGCTGCTGTGGGAACTAGATTTTAGCTCCTAGGGGTTAAATTATCCAGCCCTCCCAGCGCTAGAGTGTCACCGTCATATTTTCTGAAAAATGCCCTTGCCCAGCTCCTGGGAAGCTGAGAAGCCTCAGAGAAAAATGAAAACAGTAATCATCTGATTTGCTTCTCCTGTGTTTTGCAGCTTTGGAATGTGTTTGGACATTGTTTACCAAACAGGTGATTGTTTCATTGGTTTCATGTGGATTGTTTTTACTTATTGGCCAATCACAGCCAGCTGTGTTGAAGCTCTGGAGAGAGTCACGGGTTTTTCAGTAGTATCTTTTAGCCTTCTGTCTGTATCCTTTCTGTATTCTTTAGTATAATTTAGTATAGTATTCTTTAATATAATATAGATCATAAAATAATAAATTAGCCTTCTAAGAACATGGAGTCAGATTCATCCTTCCTTCGTCTGGGTTCATCCGGGAACCCCACAAATACAAGACTAGAGCAGTTCCAAGGCCAGCAGAATGCAGTGGAAGGGCACAAACTCCATGGCCAAAGCTATAAAGTAATTTTGTATTTAGGAGAAATGGCTGGAATCTGCTCACCCTGCGCCCTGAGCATCATGGGGCACCCAAACCAGCAGTGCTGGAGATGCTGCTCCTGTTTGGAGGCATCTCTCAGCCCCCTGGCCCTGCAGCTGGGTACTCACGGAAGCAGCCCTGTCTCCAGTAGTAGTTGGGCAGGCAGTCGTCGCACTTGGGCCCCGTGGCACCTTCCCTGCACTCACAGTAGCCGGTCTCGTTGCAGCGGTCGTGCATGGAGCCGATCTGGTTGCAGTTACATTCTGGCCAAAGACAGGGAGGTCAGAGCCTGTCCTGCCTAGGGTTCCATGTGTGCAGCTCCCTGAGGGAGGGGCTGGGGGCTTTGGAGAGGTCTGGAGATGTGCTGTGAAGGAGAGCTTAGAGGGCTGGGAGGACACGTTGGCCTAAGAGGGCCCAACAGTGCAAACAGCCACGGGTGCAAAGGCCACCCCTCTTTGGAGCTGAGCTCTTCCTGGCTGAGCAAAGCATCTGAATTCAGTCAGAAAGGCTTTTTGTTGTGAGGGTGGAGAGGCCCTGGCATGGTTTGCCCAGAGAAGCTGTGGCTGCCCCTGGATCCCTGGAATAGCCCAAGGCCAGGTTGGATGGGGCCCAGAGCAACCTCATCTAGTGGAAGGTGTCCCTGCCCATGGCAGGGGGTGGAACTAGACAGTTTTCAACCCAAACTGTGATTCTAATTTTTAGGCTTTGTTTTCAGGGAAGAGATGCCTTGGCAGGCTGCAGAGACTGTACCAGCTGCCATCCTTGCAGAGCATGCAGGTGGGCCCCACACCCTCCAGAGAGGGGCTGAATGAGGCCCACTCAGAGTGAGAACCTGGCCAGGGCCATGCTCACCTCTGCAGACACTCTGTGCTCACCTACACAGACACTCTCTGTGCTCACCTATGCAGACATCTCCTGTGCTCACTTATGCAGACACTCTCCCTGCTCACCTACACAGGCACTCTCTGTGCTCACCTATGCAGACATCTCCTGTGCTCACCTATGCAGACATCTCCTGTGCTCACTTATGCAGACACTCTCCCTGCTCACCTACACAGGCACTCTTTGCTCACCTATGCAGACATTTCCTGTGCTCACCTACACAGACACTCCATGCTCACCTATGCAGACACTCACAGACACTCTCCCTGCTCACCTACACAGACACTCTCTGTGCTCACCTATGCAGACATTCTCTGTGCTCACCTATGCAGACACTCCCAGAATCTCTGTGCTCATCTATGCAGACACTCACAGACATTCTCTGTGCTCACCTGTGCAGACATTCTCTGTTTTCACCTATGCAGACATTCTCTGTGCTCACCTATGCAGACATTCTCTGTGCTCACCTATGCAGGTATTCTCTGTGCTCACCTATGCAGACATTCTCTGTGCTCACCTATGCAGGTATTCTCTGTGCTCACCTATGCAGACACTCACAGACTCTCTGTGCTCACCTGTGCAGACACTCACAGACTCTCTGTGCTCACCTGTGCAGACATTCTCTGTTTTCACCTATGCAGACATTCTCTGTGCTCACCTGTGCAGACACTCACAGACTCTCTGTGCTCACCTGTGCAGACATTCTCTGTGCTCACCTATGCAGACATTCTCTGTGCTCACCTATGCAGACAGTCCCAGACTCTCTGTGCTCACCTATGCAGACATTCTCTGTGCTCACCTATGCAGACATTCTCGTCGTCCAGCTCGGCGGAGCTGTTGCGGTAGAAGCCCAGGCGGCAGTGCTGGCAGTGCTGGCCCCGCGTGTTGTGCTTGCAGCTCACGCAGGTCACCACGTTCAGGAAGTCGATGTAGCTGCAGCGGTTGGAGTGGCCGTAGCACTCGCAGTCTGTGGGGGAGAGGAGGGGACAGCTGGGGACATGGGGATGGAGTGCTTTCTCTCGTGGGAGGAGGAGAGGAGCCGCTGTGGAGGGAATGCCATGGCCACTGCCAGGGCAGGGCTGGGGGGTGCTGGGCAGGAGGAGTGCTCACAGTTCTCCACCACCATGGGGGGATTGGGCTGGAAATCATCACTCAGAGATGGGTCATGGATTACAGGGTCAGGGTCCCTGTAATCTTGAGGTGTGCACAGGCAGGAGCCAGCCCCTTGCAATCCCAGGACATGATTTCTTTCAGAAACTGCATGATTATGGGAGCAGGCAGTGGAGGGGAGTCAGATGTTAATTACAGAGCTGCCTTGTTAATGAGCAGAGCCTGGTTTGGCTCTGGGGAGGCTGCAGGACCTGTGAGGAGCCCTGGCAAAGGCTCTGCCTCACTGGGAACAGAGGGGACTGGCCCGTGGGATGGGGCTGGCAGAGGGTGCTCTAGTGGAGATGGAGCTGCTGCATGTCCAGCTGCTCACAGCCTCTCCTTTTCCCCTCTGTATCCCTTCTCAGCCCCTTCCTGTTGTACCTTTCTGTTGTGAAGGGTGCTGGCTCTCAGGTGAAATGTTTAAAATAAGCCTATGCAAGGCAGGGTGGCTGGTGTGGGATCCTTCAACAGCTGCTGGACAGGTGTGTGGAGGTTTGAACCACGGCTTGCCTGGCACAGCACGGCCTGCAAAGCCTGCTGGTGGGGTGGGAGATGCCACCAGCACTTGGCCAAGTGCTCCCATCCCCAGGGCTGACCTCTCTCAGCTGTGGGCACGTGTTAGAAAACAATCTGTGGGTGAATTTGTACTCAGGGGGATTGGATTTTTTGCTTCTTGTGTTTGCTTTTTTTTACCACGGCTTGGGTTGGTGACAGCCTTGCAGTGTCAGATCCAGGTGCTGGATCTTACTGGGAGTTTATAGATATGTGAGTTTATATAGTGAGATGTGCAACTCAGGAGAAAAGAACTTGTGACCCAGCTTGTGGCCTAGCTGGCCTGGTCAGGAGGTTCCCAACCAGCAAGGGCAGGGGATAACGTGAGCAGAAACAGTCTCAGCCAGGTCTGAGCTTTCAAAGCCTTTGGGGCTGGGTCTTTGTTCCAAGCAGAACATTAAACATTCAAGGATGGCAGAGGGATGGCAGGGAAGGGTGTGGGTTGGCATGCACATGCAACTGGAGGAGGAGATGTGATCAATGACATGATGACCAGGGAAGAAGGAGCAGGGCAGAGGTTTCCCCATGGTTCACAGCTGCCTGAGGAGGAGCTGAGAGTCTCTTGTGAAGTAACTTTTGCTTCATCAACTGATATCCAAAGAATTTCAGCTCAAATACTGCCTGCTGCAATTCCCAGGTGTTGTTTCAGACTAGGGAAGCACTGCTACACACAGCCAACAGCTAACCACGACTCAGACAGACCCTCCCACCTTCCCCATGTCTCAGTCTGCAGGAACACATCACCTGAGTGAGGTCAGGGAGCCCTGGAGCACCTCCCTCCCTCCGCTTACCTTTGTATGTTTCAATGGGAGCCACTGGGCCAGAGTTTGGTTTGAGCCGGATGAGTTTTGAGCTCTTTGAGGATGCTTGAGAAAAATCAGAGAAAGGCTTTTTCTCCCAGTTTAGCAGCACCCCGTGTCCTCCCCTGCCACGAGAACAATGCCAAGCCAAGAGCACTGTGCTGGCAGCACTGGCATCCATTTCTGCAGCAGACACCCGGTAGCTGCTGCATTGCTTCTCTTCCCCTCCCCTCCTCAAAGTTTGATGCATGAAAAACTCAATGCATGGATAACTCAAGAACTCTGCTGCAGAGCTGGGAGCAGCTCTCACACGAGCCCCCTTTATGGGTGCTTGGTGGTGTGGTTTGGGATAAGGATCTACCACTTACAAACCATTTTCTACTGGCCACGGAGGTCAGGCCAGCTGGCACCCAAAAACCTGCGAGGAGGACGAGTGCTATGGAGGTGGCATCTGGCAGGGGTTGCTACAGGGTCCTGCAGAGCAGGTGCTGCTCCAGCCTGGCCCTTCCCCAGCAGCACGTACCTGTCTTTTTCTTGTGCTTCTTGCCTGCAGAGTGTGCTGTGCGCCCTGGTTTGCTCTTTGGAGCCGCTAGAGGATAGAACAGGTCTGAGAGCTGTGCTGGAAGGGGGCTCCCAGGGCCATGTTTCCCGTGTTTCCTCAGGGTAAAGGGCTGTCCCAGCTGGAATGGGGCTCCCTGGGGGTTGTGCTGCCAGCCAGACCCACACTGAATGACCCAGCACTGGGGGAAAAGGGCACCAAGCCTTGGGAGGTTTTGTGCTTTCTCAAGCCCAGTGAGGAGCCAGGTTGAGCAGCACTGAGGTCCCACGGGGTGTTTGGAAGTGGGGTCTGGTTCCATTGGATTTTTTGTGGAGCTTATGCCCTTGCAAATGCTGGGTGGCCGCTCCAGCCACCTGTCTCGGTCACATCCTCACAGTGACAATGGTGGCAGGAGGTGGCCCTGCTCCCCATGGGCTCAGCCATGGTCAGAGCGCAGCTGCTCCTGCCCCCAACACCATCCCTGAAGCTGCTGTGGTACCAGGGCCCTGTTGGTCTCCATGGCTTTCCTTGGGCCCAAACATCCCCAAAAGGCCTCCCTGGGGCTGGATGAGCAGAGCAGAGCTGAGCTGGGCCCTCTGAGCAGGAGATTGTACAATGGGGGTTGTGCTGAGGACAGCTGGGTGTCCTGGCCTGTGGCACTGAGGGAGAAACCTGCCCTGTCGCAGCCTGGGGACAGGCCTGGCCTTACCTCTCATGCTCTCGGGAGGCTCTGCTGGCTTTGGCTTCTCTCCAAGTGCTGCTGTGTTTGGTGGGTCATCGCAGGTGGCATCAGAGAGAACATCAGGTTTAAAACAGATCCCCCCTGGTTTGCTTAACAGGGTGGCAAAGGGACACTGGAAGCTCTAGGCAGGTGTCTAGGCTGGGTCACTGGAGCTGTATCTGGTTGAGGATGTGCTGAAGCAGGAAGGAGAGATAAAGTCTCCTCAAAGTTAGCATCTACAAGTGTGAAGAGAGGCAGGAAAAACATTCCTAAGGGGAAGGTGTGGGAGCTGCTGGACGGCTGAGTGTTGGCATGTGGTCCTGACACTGCCCAGGCACAGAGAAAGGCCAGATCTGCAGAGCACTGTCAAGGCTGTCAGCACTCCTGGCCCCTTGGTGTAGCTCTGTCCTTTGTTACTGCAGCAAAAGCAGCTTTGCCTCTCTGTGAGCCCACACAGGCCCAGGGTGCTGTGATCTGCACAGGAGGGATGCTAAAGTCTATGGCTGCAGTGAGCTACAGGAATCTCAGGTGGGAAAGGGGAGCTGAGCACCAAGGGCAGCTACCAAAGCGTGTGTGTGGTGGGAACCCTGAGGAGGAGAAGCTTCAGCCTCAACAGCCAGAGAGAAACCTCCCAAGGCTCCCACCTGGAGCACCTCAGGCAGTCACGGAGGAGACTGAGGCAGGAAACGCGTCCGAAGGATCTGTGCTCTGAACGACACAGGCCTGTCCACTCACAGGGAGATTCTGCTCTACAAACAGGCTCCAGCCTCGGGAGATGAAGGGATTTCCATGATCCTCTCCGTTCACACCAGCAGCAAGCTGTGAACAATCCCTTCTACCACTCACCATCCTCATCTTTCATGTACATGACTAAACCCCGAGGCTCAGCCCAGCTGCGTGCAGGGCACAGACGAGCCCTGAGCTCCTTGCTGGGCAGGAGGAGGAGAGAGGCATGGAAAACACAGATGCAGAGCTAGAAACTAAAGCAGGAAACGAACTGGCATGACCCAGCTCAGCCCCATGGCTCCTACCTTGTGCTCCTGGGCCAGCCTTGGCTGGGGGAGAGCCCACCTGCAGCGGGGCAGCCGCCGACAAGCTGGGGTAGTCTTGCAGTGATCAAAGGGAAAATTGTGTTACTGGGGGAGCTGGTACCCCACAAAAACCCTGCAGCATTCCCACAGGGAGTCAGAGCCCCAAATCCAGCACTCAGCCCTGTGCCACGGAGGTCACCAGAGCCCTTGAACTGCGAGGGGCAGCGTGTGCTGAGCTGCTCTGTGTTCACACCTGAGCCACTGCCCTGCACCCCTCTGCTCTGAAATAACGGCTGAGAAACAGCACACACACCTGGCACGGAGGCACCAAGCCCTGGTTTCCAATCCCAGCCTCCACGCCCTCCTTCAGGCTCTGCTGTTCCCTCAGAAATACAAATCAAAGAATTTCCAACCACCGCAGAGAAGTTGAACCAGCAAGAAATGGTATAGCTCACTTGTTTGGTTTCCCTGCAAACCCTCACCCCCACTGGTTCCATCCCCCTCCCCTGCTTCTCAATATTGGTAACAATCTTCAGGTTTGCTAGAAAACAAACCAGGGACTAAAAATTTTAAAAGCCATATTATTAATTTCAAGCTCCAGTTGGGTAACATAAGGAGGAGGAGGAAAAAAATAAAATCTCTTGATTCTTGCCAAGTTTCAAAGGACAAACCCGAGTAGGAGAGAAATGTGATTTCCCAGCTTCATCAAGGGGATGATAAACAATACAGAATAAAAAGAAAAAAAAAAGATTATTTTTTTAATGACAAGCTCTAAGAGAAGGTGATAGACATTGTCCTTTTCAGCTGGAAAGTGGAAACCAATTGATATTAATATGGTGTTAAAGAGAATATGAAAAAATCCCTGTGCAAATTGGCAAGGGTTTAATTAGAGTCACAATAAAAAACAGCCCTGGAGGCATTTTGCTTTTTAGTCATTCACATACACCTCCACTCAATCGCATTTACAGAGCCAAGAAAATTATTAATGCTCATTATCCTGAGAACCTTTCCCTTTGTAGCTCTGGGCCATAATGGACAGTTTTACATTTTGGGAGGGGGAGAGAGACACATTTTGCCTCAGACCCACTTCATAAAAATGGGAAACGATGGGCAGCTCTGATGGAAATTGCTGTTCTTGGTGGCCTTCTGAGGAAGTGGAATAAATTGAACCAAGTAGTCACATTTCATAGCAAAAACCACTGGGGCAAACAGCACTGGAGGAGTGGGGGAGCAGCCTGGAAAACTCCTTCTCAGGGTTCCCTTTTCTGCAAGACCTCCCCAAAGCCAGGCTGTGTGTGCTCAATTTCTGCTGGAGTTCTGGCCACCCAGCAGGACTCAGGCTGGTCCTATTTTTCCCAGAGATGAACTGGCACTGCTGAGACTGCCATGAACCAGAGGGAGGAAAATTAAAGCAGGGAAAAAAAAATTAAAAAGGAAAAGTTTGGGGTTTTTGGTGATTTTTTTTTTTTTTTTTTTGCTTATTTTGAACATGGGAAAAAATCTAACAAATGGCAAGGAAGAAGTTGACAGGCTTCAAGGAAGGCTTTGAAATAACAGAACTGCAGA
>VYZP01076002.1:0-20944 GCA_013400635.1 Hypocryptadius cinnamomeus
CCCAAATTTGAAGGATAATGAATAGTGACTGAGTTTCCATGACTCTCCAGCAACCCTTTCCCAAAGTGAGAGCAGGCCTAGGCCAGACAGACTGGAAGGTTCTCCATGATCTGCCTCCTTCCTCAATGGCATATGGTGCAGCTCAGAAGCAGCAAGCTTTGGAATAACCTGGAAAGGAGGGAACTTTGTTCCCTCTGGGGGACATCCCCTCTGGCAGACTGAGGACACAACAGCCAGAGCACCCTGAATGCCAGAAGAACCAATGCAGCTGCCTCCCATCCTGCTTTCCACCCCACAGGAAGCATGGCTGGAGGACAAGGAGCCAAAGACAGCTTGGGGAAAGATCAGAGTACAGAGTATTTGGCTAAGAGATGGGTGGAAAATAGGAACTAGTGCTTGCAGACACAGCTGGGACCAAGTTAGAAAGAACACAGGCTTTGTAGCCAGCTGTGAGATGACCCCAACCTCTGCTGCATGAGAGCTGGATGCAATGAAGAGCAGTGCCCAGCAAATCCACATGGACATTAGGCTATGTATCTCAGGTTACAAGTACAAAACTTCACTGCTCAAAGCAATTTTCTGGGCTTATTGTACTTACCTTTTTGGAAGATGAGGATATTACATATAGAGTAGATGAGCTCTTGAAAAACAAACAAACAAAAAAAAGTAAAACAGTACTGAAGAATTAAAAGTCCTAAATAGGTGACTTCCACCAAGCATAGAGGTATGTCCTGCTCCTGGAGCATCCAACGGCAAAGAGTTCTTACCAAACACACCTTGACAAAGAATCATGTAAGTCCATCCAAATANAATCATGTAAGTCCATCCTGGAAAAAGAGGAAATGCCCCAGAAGCACCCAGGCAGAGTGTGGACCTGACAAAGTGCCTCTGTGTGAGGACAGGCAGTGCTGAACCTCTGGACCCACCATCTGGCACACGAGCATCCTTCTCTCCTCAGAAGGAGCTGAATTAGGTAAGTGTTGACTTCAGCTTTGTCACATAGCTGAGAAAAGCACCAGTCATCCCTCCTCCAACCTCAATCCCACAACACTATCCTAACCCAAACTGCTCATTGCTATATTTTTTCCTCTTTGGTAAAATAGAAGAGAAACCCTTATTATGCTTGTTGCTCTATCCATTTCCTACACCTGCCATATTCCATCATATCTTAAAAACACCACCATGATCTTTCCACAGTTTCTCTGGCAGGAATTTTTACAGAACTAATAACAATGGAACCGAATCTCCAAATCTTAAGTGAGAAAATAGTTTTAAACTGGGAAACCAGCAACTGAGAGTTAATGGCTCTACAGAAAGCTATAGGAAAACCTCACTTAAGAGAATATTTTATTAAATTGTTTATTTTTAAATGATAGCAGCTCTCTCATCCCAAAATCCAGTTTATCCATGTTAAACTGGTTCACCATTGTTATTAAAAAGTCCCCCTTCTTGCTCTCCAAGGTGCACCCATCAGTTCTACAAGCTGAATTATTACCTACCTTTACATTGCACTCACCCCACCCCCACCAAGAGTTTTCTTCCTGGCTCTTTTCCACCCCATCATCATCAGGAGATCCCAGAAGAGCATGTCTGCTCAGGAGCACATATTTCAGTCACTGAAGCTTTTCAGGCAATGGCAGGGTAGGGAAACATTTCTCTTTTTAAGTACAAGGCCATGATTATAGTTGCTGGTTTGTTCATATAACCATTGACCATTCCAAATCCCACCTGCCACACCAGGGAAGCTCATAGCAAGACAAAAAGAGTTACAAGGAGGAATCCAACTTTGGATCCACCAAGGAATGCAGACAGAGACTGGTCAGGCTTGGGTCCCTAACCATGCCCATCATGACCATTTGCTGTTATCCAGGAAAGCTCCCCTTCACTTTCTTCCTAAGTGTCTCCAGAATAAAACACTTCATAAGTAAACACTTGCTAATTAAGCTGCATTTTTTCACAGAATCATAGAAAGGCTTGAGTTGATAGCGACCTTAGAAATCATCTTGTTTCAACCACCTGCCATGGGCAGGGACACCTTCTGCTAGACCAGGTTGCTCAGAGCCTCATCCAGCCTGACCTTGAACACTTCCAGGGATGGGGCATCCCCTGCTTCTCTGGTCAATCTTTGCCAGGGCCTTACCACCCTCACAGAGAAGAATTTCTCCCTATTATTATGTCATTCACTAAGCAGGAAATGTGATCAAGTTGGGCAGACCAAAATATTAACCACCTAAAGTAGGAAAATGCTTCTGAGATACATGGAAGTATTTCTGCACCCACCAAGAAGCAGCACTGTAGCTTCTGCCTTCACATCCTTCACCCACTTCCAGCACTGACCAGAACAGGTTTTGTAAGTGTGATATGCTCAATCCCTCAATCAAATATGCTCAACCCTTCATCTGGGTGGGAGAATCGAGGGAAGGGGAAGAGCTTTTGATACTCCAGCTGTAAAGCAGCAGGGAACATGTGCCAGACTGAAACCCTGTGGACTACTATCTCCATTTTCTCAGCTGAGACAGTAGAGTCTCACAATGTAGTAGTGGCACAATGAGCCTGGACTGACTGACCACAGCTTGTCAGGGCTAAACACGAAATTAGCCTCAAGATAGATGTTGGGTTTTTTCCTGCCAACAGTGTTTATTCCAAGTAGCACTTTAAGCACAGGCGCTGGAAAGGAATTCTATTCAAAATGAAATGTGAATTTATTATGTTTTTAAACCCCCAAGGTTCCATTTTGGTATGTAAAACTGTGACCAGATTCTCTGAGTAAGGGGAACTCTTGCTGTCCAGGATGCTTTTGAAATCTGACTGCTGCCATTTTGCAGAACATTCTGAGTTGGAAGGGACCCACAAGGATCATCAAGTCCACTTCTTAAGTGAGTGTTCTATATGGGGATCAAACCCACAGCCATGGTGTTATTAGTACAATGCTCTAACCCTGAACGTATCTCAGTGTTAAGAGCCTTTACAATTTTCTCCCTAATTATGGCTGCTGAACAGTGGAAAAAAAAAGTCTTCTGAAATTTTTAAAAACATGCTCCTAATTATATAAGTCATTAGATTGCTCTTCTGTTATAAAATTAACAGCCCATCTTGAAAAAAGGGGGAAAAAAAAGTGGTATTCATCTTTATTTAGACGCTGACGCAAATGAGAGGCAAACTGCTGAGCACGTTCAGGCTGGGGCTCAGTCAGTGAGCACCAGACCACAACGCCATCGATTATGCAGCCATCAGGGACAAACATGCTCAGCTGGCACAGCCACAGTGCTTTGAGAGCTGATTCCTGGGAAAGATCTCTCTCAGAAAACTTGACATCTTCTTTTGAACATTTTTCATGATGAACAACATGTTGCCTTTCCCTCTCAGCCCTTGGGAAGCTCATGATCTTCATCCTGCTACATTTTGAGGCTGAATGGGTCTAGCTGCACCAAACATTGTCTGGGCACGAGGGGACAGAATGGAATGACAGGCTGGGAATTCTCTCGGAACCCCTCCTGAGGACTGCACTGGGATCTGGCAGATATAACAGGGGCTTTATGCTCCCCCTGCATGCTGTCCCAGCAGGTGATCGAGTCTCCCAAAATCCTCAAGCTAACAAGGCTGGGCTTTCCTAAGCTTTTCACAGTAAATCAGGTTTCCCAATCCTTTAGTCATTTTTGTGGATTCCCTGATGCTCACTCTGTCCTCGTGAAGGATCTCTAGCATTTATTCGTTTACTCAGACACCCTTTCTATCAGCCTTTATGACTTTTGGACCCACACACCAAGACCTCCTCACTTCAGACAAGTACATCCATTCAGCCACCAGCACAGGAAAATCTCTGCAAGGCTGCTGCTACAGGATGGATCCCACAAGCGGCCCTATAGATCCTAGAACACTGCAGGCAACCACCTCAAATCTCAACTTCTCACTTAAACTCCATGTAGCTTTCTAATTTTTAATTTATTTTTTTAGAATTTCAATTATTCATGCAGGAAGTTTGTTCCAGTCTCACACTTCAGATGGTTAGGCACTTTTTTCTCATCTCCAGCATAAAGGTATTCATGGCCAACATACAGCCATTTGTTCTCATTTATAGCCATTTGTCCCGGTTTTGATGCAGTGTTGCAGCCCAGCATTTGCCTGCCACAAAGGACACAGAGGACACTGGGATTCTCACCATTGACTCTGGAATGGGTCACTGCAGCAGGAGTGGGGGAGGAGAGAAGAGATAATCTTCATACAGAATACAGAAGTATGAAAATAATCATATTCAAGAAGCTACTTTATTCTGATTTGTTTATACATTATCCAAGCATTTTATTTTATTATGCATTTTAATAATGCAAGGGCTTAAAAGCTGAAAATGAGCATGTTCCATGAGCTCGATATATTTCAGTTTGCACATCATCAATTGTTTTTCCTTGTGATTATGCAGTTTTACTTTATCATCCCTTTGATAACAATTTCTGCATAAAACCTGACTTTATATTTCATTTTTCCCGTCTGTTATCTTAGCAAAATACATCCAAAACACCCTTTGTATTGCTGTACTAATATAACAGATCAGGAGAAGCTGTGGCATAAGAAATCAAAACCATAATAATGTCTTTGGGTTTTGCATTTTAAATACTGCATTCATTGTTGCACTGAGGTTTGAGATCCCTTTTCAGACATTACTGAGATTACCTTTGGTAATGCCTATTTCATTGTACTTTGATATAAAATAATGTATGCCATAAATCATCTAAGTGACTGTCATTAGAGTGAAAAGCACCTACTTATGATATGTAACAATTTGCTTTTCTAATTTGAAGAGGATTGAGGTATTTTAATTATATAAGGTCTAAAGCCCTTGTGAATGAAATTACAATTCAATGTAAAATCACTTTCTGCACAGAGCTGTAAGTTAGGAAATTATAACAGCTATACTCATCAATTTGTACTTTTTGTCTGGACTAAATACAGGAAAAATAGAAAACTTTTAATGGGAAAAATGGGAAACACCATACCAGTAACTAAAAACCTGAGAAAGCCCTTCATATTTTTAACTTGAAAAAAAAATCTCTTATTATAGTAGACAAAAATCATATTTACAGACTATAAGCAGAAATTTTTTCAATATAAATAAAACACTGAAACTCTGAGATGTATGAATTTCATGGAAGCATGGGCAGGGTTGGGCAGAGAGGTTTATTGAAAAAATGTTGGTATGCTTCACACTTTCAAGACTTCTTCCATTTGGGAGTGAAATGGGGGTTCAGAGCCTTTTCTGTGCAGAACAATTTAAAGTTTTTGGAGCACTTCACTTTGAAGGTGATCAGGGCTCTGAACACGCACATTGCAGAGGGATTTAAAATTATGAGAGCTTTTCAAATTGTTTAAAACATTGATTTTTTTATAAAATTGATTTTTCAACGTTTTATTTCTTCAGTGCCTGGGTAATTACAGTAGACCAGAAGATGATGTGCTTCTGTCTGAAACACGGACTCGCTTTCAGCCTCCCTTTCTCATTCTCTCTCTTCTTTCCCCCTCCCTTCTCTCTTAATAAGTTTTCTGGTTTCCCTCGCTGCTGGGACAGACACATCACACTTTGTCCCTGCTCATAAATCTCTCTCTGACCAAGCAACCAGGAAGTTATTAGGGGTGAGGAAAAGGTCAGGTTGAAAATGCAGTTTGATCAGACCTGTTCTGGCAAAATAGCACTATACCCACCTCAAGAGCAATGCCAAACACAACTGGGATGGGCTTTTAGCCGATGTTCCAGCCACAAGCACCCTCCCATATGTTTCTCAGAGGAGGTCACAGGGACGCCAAAGGATTAAGGAGTAAAAACATTAAGCTAGAATTTGGTTACATGCATGGTTTTCCCCAAAATTGTTTTTTCTCTTGCTCAACATGAGCAGCAATACAGAAAACCCCATGGACTCATTCAGAAGATTCAGGTGTGCAGCATTTAAAAATCTCCCCAAAGATTTTTGATTCAATCAGACACAGGGATGATGCATATAAAGTTTGCATCCTTTCCCATATTTACGAATTATGATTTTGGGAGGGTTGGGAGGGTGTGGGGTTGTTGGTTTGGAATTTTTAGTTTATTTGTCTTTAAATAGAAATACAAGTAGTAACCCTGCAGGCTAAAGAGGTCTCCTTATACAGACCATATTTAGGATGCCATAGATGTATTGGGCAGAACAGCCATATATCAACTATGTCTTGGCTCATGTAAAGCAGCAAAGCCCAGCATGGATCACTAGAACTAGGATGTTTTCCTCTGCTAAAGATTCCTCTGTACAGATCACTTTAATTATGGCTGCTGGACTGCCAATGATGAATAACTAATCAAGACATTTCTAAGGAATCTATACATGTAACGTGTGTGATATATTATATATAACATATATACGAAGTTTGCAATTTGTCTCAGTGTTATCATTCTCGGAATATAAGAGCCCAACACATTTTACTGATCCTCCAGAAAGTACATAAGTGCATCTCAACAGAGAAGCTTTAATTGTAGGGAATAATAATAAATAACTTCTTAGGCAAACATTTCATGAATACATTT
This sequence comes from Hypocryptadius cinnamomeus, assembly GCA_013400635.1. Taxonomy (NCBI): domain Eukaryota; kingdom Metazoa; phylum Chordata; class Aves; order Passeriformes; family Zosteropidae; genus Hypocryptadius; species Hypocryptadius cinnamomeus. Next base: position 6,548 of record VYZP01076002.1, read on the forward strand.
TTTAAATAAACGCAAACACATGCACATATACAAGTTGATTGTTAATTTCTCCTAGTCCAGAAAATGCCCCATTTGCCTTTTTAAAAAATAAAACTATATTGCCAAGGTTTGAATCAGCGCTTTATGCATTTTTGTAAAAGGCCATATCAAAGTAAAATGAACATATTACTGAATTTTTGTCAGCTTGAAATAACACCTGCCACACACAAGGTCTTTAGCCTTTCATGCACATCATAACTTCAGTCTAAATTTAAAGGAACAGGGAATGCAATAGAGCAAAGCTACCCAGATGTTGTACGGTCTGTGCAATTGTAAATTTAAAAGTACCAGCTTTCCATCCAGATTTTAACGCACCAGAAACAATATGAAAATTCCAAGCCACACTGGATTATTGAAATGTCTGGCCATTTTGAAATGAATTTTGGAACAGATGTACAGAGGTAGGCAATAAAGCTGTGATAATAAGGAACATTTCTACATCATCTCACAAAACTACTAATCTATAATGAGGACCAAAACTATTCATGAGAGAGGATGGTTTTCATTATTTTCTTTTTCGGCTTCAGTTTGAGTATTCCGATTCCTTTGCTCGCTTGCTAGATTTTGCTATTTTTGTAAAGCATTTGGTAGCTATTTGACTTCATCACTTCTAATCCACAACACAAGAGTCTAAGTAACTTCATTTCTTCTTCTTCTTTGCTGAAGGCAAACAGCACAGAGGAAGAGAAACTCAACTAATTTATTGTCCTTTATCTTATTACAATTAACTTCAAAATATGTGCTTTTCAATAGTAGTTACTGACTTTAAACATCTCCTTTGGATACACAAATTCAAACATCACAAGAGGCTCTAATTTTAAGACATTACAGAATACCTACAGCACAGAGCAGATGACCAGCAAAGAAAATCTGGGTACCCCAAAACATATCCCCCCCAAAACCCAGCTGTTCTGAAATTTTTCCTGTTAACACAGAGTAACATTTGAAAGAAGGAAATTACTGTACTCTTGGGTGGATAAGTTAGTCTCTAGACATGATGTAGACAAGGTAGAATAAATCCTTCATAAGACTAGGCAGAAAAGATTGAGAGAGCAGGCAAGCTTTAAGCTCCCAACTGTTTCCACAGGTCAGCTAAAAGCAAAGGTGACACCTTCTTTTAAGGTTTCAGGTGGTCTGCAGAAGGACTTATGTGCCTGAAACCTTGCCTAATACTACTAATAGATAGCCAGCTAAATTACTTTGTCTACTAAAAGATATCATCACTTCCAACAAACCTTGTCATGCTGACATAAAGCAGATTAGTCAGGCAAGTTGGGTGCTGTGCCAGATTAAGCTGCATACCAAAGGCTTGAGTTTACACATATTACTCACTGCATTTTTCAGCCTATCTGTTCAGTTCATCCTGTTCTGAAAAAAACACACACACACACACATTAATCTGGGTTAGTTTTAATTTTAAGATTTCTAGATTTAAATTTTTGGGGTTTTTTTCCTGCAGGCATGGGAAGTTTTCGTCTGCATCTGAACATCCCCGAAGTTGTGCAAAGCCATCTAACTTTTCCACAGCACAAAGAAGGAGCAAAAGACTGAGGGAGGAGGGAAGAACATCAAGTTCCAAGAAAAGAGCAATGATATCTTTATTTAGGCGAGTTATCCCCTGGAGTTTGGCCAGCTCCCTGAAGCATTAACCTGAACGTAGGTGACTGACAGCACTGGCCTGACAGTCAACAGATACTCAGCTTCTAAATCTCTGCCAAAACCTGGCAGTCAGGCAGCTAGGAGCAACTACTGGGCTGACTGCAGGAAAGCCACTGACTTCTGAATTGCCATTTCCCACTCTTCTTTCCCTTTTTCTTGGAAGTTTTCTACCCCCAAACCTGCTTAATGATTATGAAATAGGACAGGAACACAACCCAAGACAATTTTGCTTTGGTATGCACCTGCTCATTCACTCCAACCCCGCCCAACAACTGCAGCATTTTAGATGTTTTTCAGCTTTGTTTTAGCTTCAGGTGTATGCACAACACTCCCTGTGCCTTGCACAGGTCACTGGAGGATGAGAGAATGTCACAGAACGAGTTTGCTGTTTTCTTAACCTGAAGAAAGGCCTTACTAAGCGCACTCTTTCACACCCACATATGTCTGAGATAGCACATATTTCTCCCTGAACAAGCTCCTGTGATTAAAAAACGTGGGGGGAGGGGAGAAAAAAAATTGCTGAGTAGGAATTTTCATCTGATCTCTGGAGTTTAAATTATCTGGGGGAAGTGAGAGTGGGGAAATAGGAGAGCAGCAAAGAGGAGGGGTCCAAGAATGTCAGAAGAAGTGCTGATATCCCAGTCACACTGGCTGCAGCTCCAGCTTCCCACGATGGCACTTCTCTAACAGCACAGCTGGCCTCCGTGTCCCCAGCCAGGGATCGGGAGCGATAACCGCGGCAAGAGCCACACCGAGGGCTGTGGCGACAAGCGTGAGATACATCACCAAGGTGGCAGCAATGTGGCACTTCTTGACGTGACACCTAATGGGTCAAGCCTGATGCAAGACTGGTTCCTATCCATTTGGCCACATCTCCCTGGCTTTGGCGTGAAATTGTCATTTTCCAGTTAGTCACACCAGTGTTCCAGCTCCGTGTTCCAGCAGAGTGAAGAAAGGTTTCATTTAGAAACAAAACAGTTAAAGGCCTAAGTGATGACGCTTGTTATGTACAAGAGAACAACTTGGAAATTTAAAAACAGCCCTGTAATTAGAGATTTGAGTGAGATATCACAAAGTTCAGGCTCGAATCCATGCTCTGCCTCAGTTTTTCTGTATTATTTTTGGACAGTCTCTTAGTTCTGTGTGATTCAGTTCCCCATCTGTACAGTAAATGCTTCTTTCCCTTTTTTGTATCTTGAATTACATGCATTTAACTGTACCGAAATCCAGATTTCATCTGGGACTTTGAAGAATTGAATAAAGGAAATTACCATGATTATTTAGACACAGAGGTGCATGCACACATAATGAACCATTCAAATGACTGCTCCAAACTCACACATGATTCCAAAATGCAGAAAAATGGTCTCCTCTTCCTAACTGCTGTCCCAAGCGACAAACTGCCTGTCCACACTGAAGGAGTAAAAGCCAAGAAAACACTTGAGCATGTAAAGAAAACAGTATTTCCAAAGATGATAAAAATTTGGGAAATTTACAAGTTTTTGTATGTTTTAATGTGACAGATTATGGAATTTCATTTGGCATTTGCCTTATAACTGTGACCTCTCTCCCAGCCTTCTCTTTCAAAACACTGCAATGCATTTTCCAGATATGTGCTGATGGAGAGGACTCTATCTTCATTGGTGCCTCACATCACAGGGGAAAAAGCTGATTGGGGGGATCCTCCATCCTACCTGCCCACCCTTCCCTTGCAGTTTTATGCAGAGGTAACAGCTGTAGAAGGGACGTGATAAGAGAACAAGGAGGATGGCATATGGCTCTAGATGTGTTTAATACAGAAAAAAATACATGCTCATATGATTTTATTTCCTATATTTGACAGCAAAAATATTGCCAAATTCTAGTCCAGGATCCTCTTTGGAACGTTATAGTGTGATTGGGAATAAAGCTTCACAGAAAACAGCCATGCATTTGAAAAGCAGGTATCCCTGTGTACACAACTGAGCTGTTCTTAGAAGGTCCTGATCCTGTGCTAGCTACTCATAGAGAGTCTAGAAATAATTAAATTAATTACCTGCAAAAATTAAAATAGTAGCATAAATATCCAGTTGAGTAACTGCTGTCCCTGGATACTACTCCAAGTACTGTACTGATTGCTCTCAAGTCCCCAGACCAAAAAGGCCCCAAGAAGTCCTCAGTCATCCCACAAGACAGGGGCGACTATATTAATTACAATGCTGATAAACTCATTTCCCTACTGTTTTTACTGACCACCAACAACAGACACTACATGGCCCCACCAGGCAATCTGCCCTAACCCAATGCTACCATTATTTCTGGAGAAACTTTCCTAGCATCTAATCTGGAACTCTCCTGCTGTGATTTTGGCCCCAACACAAACTTGTAAAAGAGGTACCAACCTAAATTTTTTTAAAGTCTTTAACGTACTTAAAGAGTATTTATGCCTAACTTCAGTGTCTTTTAGAAGATATGAAAACTGTAGTTTTTTCCAATTTCTCTTCCTAAGCCATTTTTCCCAGACCTATAAATATTCTCATGTTTATTCAAAATCTTTCCAACTTTGAAGAATAGTAGCAAACCTAGTCCACGCCTTACCAGTGCCAAGTGATGTAACAGTATCTTGAGAGGTAAATGCCTGCTAAGTTTCAATTGCAAGGTCTGCCGTTCTTTGCAATACCATGACGTGGCTGGTTTTAGGGTTAAATTTCCATTCAGCTTGTGATCTAACTCTAATTCACCAAAACTCTTCTAAAGTGTCGTCACCTTCATGTTATGCATCCCATGCTCATGCAGTCAATGACTTGTGAGCTTAGTCCCCAGTCGAATTTTATCCCTTCTTTTATGTTGGTTTTTTTTACCAGTCCCTCAATTTCTATATGCCTTTCTAAATTCCTATTCCTGTCCCCTAGTATATTTGCAGGCCTTTATAACTTCATGTTGTCTGTAAATTTAATAAGCATATTCTGTACTGCTCTGTGCAAGTCATTAGTGAGAACATTGAACAGAGCTGGAAGCAGGACAGATAGCTGTGGAATATTACACATCACATTCTTCCAATTGGATAGGGGAATGCTGATAACAATACCTGGGATACAATTAACTAACTCAGAGGAATCTCATCTGGTTTAATCTCTTTTCCTTTCTCCATTCAAGTACATGTATTCCATCCACCCTTTTTCAGTGCATTCTCAGAAAAAACACAAGCAAAAACAATGAACCAAAACCCAAAAAACTAATGGTTCGGGAACAGGATCAAAAGCTACATTTCATCAGACCCTACACAAGCAGGCAAAGTTCATTCTGTCTAGAATACTTCTTACTCCCCTGGTCTAGGTTGTGCTCACTGATGCTGTATCAAATTTATTTATTAATTAAAATATCCTGATTTGGACTGCATGTTAATTATCAAACGTGTCAGACAATCTAGTTGTGCACCCAGCACTTAAGCCTGGCAATTTAAGAACTCAAAGACTTTACCTACACCTCATGGCTTCTCTTGAAATTAGAGCCTTGATTCCTCAAGAAAAAGGTCAGATGTACCCAAAACACAAGTTCCAGCTCCAGTAATAGCTTTGGTAGTGAACTGCACAGTTTGAATGGGTGGCAAATTTAGATTAGATAATACAAGTTCTTTGCTCCCCATCCCAAAGGGCTCAAAACATGGGATGCTGAAGAAGTACTGTGTTCATCTCAGAATATGATGGCATTAGTTACTAGCAGAGCTATGCACTTCTGTCTCTCTGGGGACAGCCAAGGAAAGTAATCCAAATTCATTTTAAAGAAGGATTAGTTAAATCAGCTAATTAGCTAATTATATCTCAGCAAGAAAATTTTTACTGAGACCTAGAGTGGACTAAATCCATTTTCAAAGCCAAGCCAACTTCAGGCAGCTTTCATTTTGCACAACGGTGTCTACACAGCTCATACACTGTGAATTCACACCTAATCCGAATGAACTTCCTGAGTGTCCCTCTGGAGGAAAACTAACATGGAAAGGAGCAAGAATGGATTTTGAGGAAAAAGAAACCACATCAAAAACCACTTTTTAAAAAATTAATAGCTCAATGATTCAGACTTGGACTGAAATATGTTTCCTATGTGTTGCTTAATCAGACAGTTTCATTTGAGCAAGCAAAGAGCCAAAAATAGAGTTGTGTAAAAGCGCTCTGAGCAGAATGGAGCTCCATCCCTGTTCCCAGGCTGCCCTGGCATCCCATGCCTTTGGGTGGCTGGGGACTTGCTGATGAGGTCTACAAGGTTTCAGCAGGATGTGGTGCTAGTAGTAAAGTCTGCCTAAAATATGGGTTTGCATCAAAATCACGTATTGAAAAAGGAGCAAAAGGATGTAAACAAACTAGTTCAATGGCATTTTCACAGCAGAGCAGAGGGAAAGTGGTTGGTCTTGAATATGTTTGCCACGAGAAAAGCAGAGGGCAACTCGTTTCTGATTCTTCTCCACCCCCAAAGTGTTTTGTGTAACTGGTAAAGCAGCACTTTCCACTGACATTTTGGAAGCAGTTAAGAGGAAGATATTTTTGAATTTCTACCTAAAAAGAGACTCATAAAACAAGGCAAAGATGGGCCAGCCTTACCCACTGAGCTAGACAGCTGCTCTCTTGCAACCAAAAAAGGAGATTTTGATAGTTTTATGGCCTTCAGCACAATGCAAAAGCTTATACCAAATTCTCTGGCATCTAGTTGCACATCAAGGAAATGATCATTTACAAGTGACACTGGAAAATTGCCATTTTATATAGGACATGTAGAGAGTGGAAAGTCTGCACTTCCCTCCAGATTGTTCACACCATTTTCTCAGACAAAACCCAGCTTTACAGGAGAGCACTTAAGCAACCTCTGAACAGAACCAAAAAACTTTCTGTCATTCTTTTTGGATGATCACAGGTTCTAGCACCTTCTCTGGCCACAAGACCAGCCTTATGGCACAAGTTTTCCTATATCAGCCTGGTAGTGTGGCCTGGCCTTGTGGCACAAAAATCATGGTTGTTCCCAGAACCAGGCTGCATCACCAGAGCACAGCTCATTCTTAGGGGAAGCAATGAAACGTTGTGCTCTGGAGAAACTGTAAGGGCTTGAGATCTCTTTGACCCTTCTGTACCACCACAAGGACCGTAGCTCCAACCCAAGACAGTGCAAGGCTCAATGACAGACTCCTTTAGTGTCTCCTCAATCTTACACCACTTAACCAGATCAACACTTGGTCTGGGGTTATGGCTCCACTCAGTGAGTTTCAGGAGAAGCAGACAGCTCTGGACAGCTTGTTTGAACACATTGTGACTTCAGGCACATCTGAAGGGGCCCCAACTCAGCCAGAACTGAGCGTGCTGCTTAAACAGCCAGTAACACATCAGCAGCTCCAAAGACACTCATTAGCTCTATCACTAGATGTTATCAGAACAGAAACTGCAGTAATTGACTTTCAAAATAGCTAAAAATCAGTGGGCCAAACAGAGAATAAAGAGAGGCTTTGTCAACTAATCATCCTATCCTAACCAAAGAGGTCCTTTCCTGCAAGGCTGCTCTCAACCTTCCCAACGTTCCTGAGCCGCAGCAAACCCTCAGGCCTAGAAATCACTTCCTGATCTTGCTAAGATTACAGTCCATCTCAACATCCATAAAAACAGGTTGCAAGGTCTAGAGTACTTCTTGTGCTGTTTGCAAACCTTACTGGAGTTTGAGGACTTACAGACCATTTTTGGCATTTTGCAGAATCAAGTACTTCTTGAACCTGTATTAAAAGAGCATCTCAGCCAGATAGGAAAGCTGTTGAGTAGACAGGAATTGGTAAAACTGACTTCAATAAAAAAATCACTTCAGTGCCTTGAAATGCCTGAACCTGTAGAATTAGTAGTTTGGGGATTTGACTTCATTGCTATGTATTAGCTCCCAAAGAGAAAATAGTCTGTCAAACCCAGAAAATATCATCTTTTATTTCACTAATTCCTTAAATGAATGCAGGTCCTCTGTAAGGGTTATTGTTTTCTCAGGCACTTAGGAATACTTTTTTTGTTTCTTCTTGGAAAGACAGTGGAGAAAAATGGGAAGTATTACATGCACACACATAAGGAGATGGTTAAGGAGAGGATGGAACTATTGGCTCTTTGCTCCATCATCTGGGTATTTACCTTTTGTTCAAAGTACTGAGACATTGGTAATTGCATCTTTATGACAAGGACAGGTTTCTGCTGTAGCATTTGTATATCAGCAAGGAGTGATTATCTTGTGACACAGTTTTATTACACAGTCCTCCCACTGACTCATTTTTCTTGGTGCTACTGAAGCACTTGAGTGTTTTTTTCTTTCTTTCTTCCTTGTGCCTAAGAACAGCAGAATGACTGTGTAAATAAACTCAAGAATGAAGAGTCCTATTTATCCAAATGAGTCCTCTGGTGCCTTCTTGCACCTAGGTTGTGTTATTCTACTTAGCTCGATTAATAAAAACACAAACAAGTGAGAATTTTTTCCTTTGCCAGCAATTAAAGAATGCAGTTGCAAAATAAAACACACTTTCGTGTGGAGACTCTTTCAGGCAAAATCTCCTCAGAAGCAAATGTATTTCCAGAGCTCATGGGTAAATTCCTTCACACTGAGGAATTTCCCCAAACCTATCACCTTAGCAATCACAGCCAAAATGATAATGCATGGATACAGGCAAAGCTCTTGCTTTACCTGAGGGTAAGTCCTAAACCACTGTCTATGTGAAGCTGAAGGAAACACATGGCTGTGCTTTCCTAGGATATGAGACCTCTCCCACAAAGAGGATGGTGCAATTCCCACCTGCTATAGCAAGCAGCTCAGCAGGGAGCCCCTGGTGGTGGATATCACACAAGAAGAAAGTTATATTCACTATCAGCTTCAATGGCCAGGCTGACTAAAGTCTCACATTGCCATCACCTAATTTGAGGTGTCAGAGACAGAAACGGGACAAAAGCAAGTCCCTAAATGAATGTTTCCTGAAGGTCAGTCTGTCAAAAAGCAGGAAAAAGCCACCTGTAGGGGTGATGGTGCTCAGCTAGGGATCCACCAACCCAAACAACAGGATATTGCCATAAAGCAAACCACCACAGTCCTTGTCATCTGTCATCGCCACAATGCTGAGCTCATCCAAGGGCTCTTTTGACAAGGATATTTAAGTCACTGAGCATTATCAGGCGTGGAGCCCTCGGTGCCAGCCGAGTGACAAAACTCAGCGGCTCACAGAGGAATGCTGCCGTGCTGAAGTGCACTCCGAGCAGCACCACACTGCTCCTGCCTTGGGTCTCCTCCAGCACAACACTGCCCAGCTTTCAACCAGGCCTTCACTTCTGGATGGGAGGGAAACCCTACAAAACACTGCAGTGGCAGCGATGGCACACACTGGCACGCACAGGTGCAGGAGAATCCTCCAGGCAGGTTTCAGTAACAGAGGTAAAGCCCTTCCTCTGACTAAGGCACAGGAAAGTGCTTTATTCATCAGTGACACTGATGGCTGTTAAAAGCATTAGAGATTTTTCTCAGCTGTCACCACCCCTGCTCCGGTGTTAAGCGTAGGTAGAAGCTCTAGTTCTGGGATTAAATTCAGCTTCTCGGTGTGATTCAGATCACCAACATGGGCTTCAGGTCCTTCCCAGCCTAACTCTGCTCTCCTCCCGGCCCTTGCAGGCATTAGGCTCTAAGAATGACAAAGTCGGTAGCTCTGAAGGTGCTAATACATTCCCAAGAAAACAGGAGAGCCCCAAATTACTTTCACAGCAGAAGACCAACAACTTTACAAATTGAAGGGAAAGAAAAACCAAACAAAACCAAAAAAGACCCAGAAAATTTAAAAACCAACTAAACAAAAAACCCCAAAACATGTAGTTTTTCCATCCATCCAGTTGGACAGATACAACATGAAACAACAGTGCATCTGAACGTGACAAAAGCCACCTGAAAATAGAGAAGGCTAACGGAGGAATTGGTGACTGCACAAAGACACCACAGGCACAACCTGTCACTGCCCCCTGAACCTGTCAGAGCGCTTACAGTTATTCTGTCCTCAACAATGTTCATTTATCCAGGACTAAATATGAGATTTCTAAGCTGGATTTGTGAATTCCTGCAGAGGCTTTGACTTAGCTCCTGACAAGCTGCAGGGGAGGCATAACCAGAGTCAAGAGTTACACGCCATGCTCGCTTAAGCTTCTCTGTAAAATGCTACAAATAGGAGATCCCCTTAAAAACACAAAAAAAAGGAAAAACACATGAAAAAGAGGAAAGAGCAACAACCAAAGCACATTCTTGTGTCAGGGGGAGACTTGCCTATGTAAGAAGCAGGGCTGGTGGAAGATACTTTCTGCCACACAGCTAATTATCTTGGGTCCTCTTATCAAACAAATGGACTGGGATGATATGCCAATAACAGGAGGAAGGATCTAATTGGGGGATACCAGGGGGTAACACAGATCATCTTGTTAAACTAAATTTGTTAATCTAGTGTATATGAGAAAAGGGCAAATGGGAGGGAGAATTCATCCTTGTTAAACATTTACCAAATGTTGGGTTATTTGAGCCCTGGGGAGAAGTAAATGTATTCACTACTTAAAGGCTGCAGCATTTGGTCTTCTCAGTTGGAATTTATCCCTGATCTGAAAGGAACATTTTTTCCCACTTGGAAAGGTTAGCAGTCTTTGTCTGTGCGAGTGATTTAATATAATGGACCATGATTATTGTTGGATTATTATAATGGCACATTGGCACAGTTATAGTTAAAGTTTTGGCAGAGTTTGTCCCATAAACTGCTATTTTACAACTCGGCTGTAAAAGTTTACTTCGGTCTGAAACTTGAGATACAAGATCTCAGTCCAGGAGGAGTCTTTTTTACTTTTTTTTTTAAGTCAAATTAAAGGAAAAAAATGCTTAAAATTCTCTTGGCTAATGTTTAAGTTATGCAAGTATTAAATACAAATTGAAATCTACTGGCTGAAGACACTTGACAGCATTTGCTTGCTCCTGAATGCCTTTGAGTTAAATCAAAAATAGTTTCAAGCACTTTTATGTAGAAACATGGTTTTCTCACTTTCAGTATTTTGAAGAAAAATGTGGACTAATAAAACAGCTGGGATGTTAAATAGAAAAATGGAGAGTGTGCCACAAGCACTTTTTTCAACAGAATTACAGGCATATATTTGTTATTAAGAATGCAATTGATTTTTGTTTTGCATATGTAAATACACAATCATTAGTTTTAAACCCAACGTTTGCAAAAGTTTTCAGAATGCATACTGAGGAAAAATTCAGCTTGTTTTGAGAGCCCATGTGGCCTTTGTAGAGTAAGACCACAGGACAAGCTAAGTCCAGCACTGTATCATCCCCACAAAGCCTCCACATTTCTCAGTTCTTAAAGGCACAGTAGCCAAGTGACCACATCAGTTCTCAGATCTGCTTCCCCAAAGTACTCTAAATTCAAATACCAGACTATGAAAACACTGCTTACTGGTACTGTAACTCTACCATTTATATCCACCTGGTGCCAGAGACATTGCAGTTGGCAAACATACAATCAATCCCAGAAAAAAAGTTTGCAGGAAATACATAGCAGTGAGTAATTTCTGGACTAAAGCTGCAGAAACTGTAAAGAATAGAATCATTCAAGATAAAGCTAAACACAATAAGCTGGGGAAGAGCCAACATAACTTTTTTTAGGAGAATGTCATAGCTTAGATTTGGGGATGTGAAGAAGGAGCAAAGATACAGCCAATACAAGCCCTGGCCAGTTCCAGGTGCCTTTAGCCAGCAAACTTATGGCCTGAAGCAATACCACCAGAAAGTTACTGTTTTGGCATGAATGCAAGTTTCCAAACTCATAGCATGTAAGCTATTTCTGCACAGTATTTTGAGGTTAATCTCTGTGTTTTCTTTGAAGCCTCTCTTTCCCTATTGGGACATTTATATGCAGGGGGTTGATGCAAACAGCCAGAATCATGAATCTTGGGGCACTTTTGAGGAGATGTGGGAGTATGTCACTCCCTACCATATGGCAGGTCTTGGAAAATGCTGGTGACTCACCAGTGAAGACTTATCCATCCAGTTTTCTACATACCAAACAAAAAATTTTCCCCAAAAAAATTTCTTTACAGAGAAGTTTTATCACCTGGTCCCTGTGGTTTGTGCTTTTGCTGTACAGAGCACAAAAAACCCCCTAGAAGTTATTTTTCCCTGACTGAGTGTGACACTCTCATCTAAGAGATCTCAAGGTCAAAAAACTCAAAATTAAAGCTAATCTGCTATCTGCTTAATCAGAGTCAACATTTTTCACAGGGTGAAAAGCATTAAAGGCAGTCTATAGCTTTCATTATTGAGTCAAATTAATTTTTTACTTTTAAATCCCACTTGCAGCACAGTTTGTAACATTCCAAGTCATATTTATCTTTTGCATATTAAAATATGATGCCTTTCTATAAATAGCTACAGGTTTCTTGGCAGCATTGGTGTGACAGAAGATTAATTAAACTGGAAAGCAGGGAGTGTGGGGACCAGATTTATATAATGAAAAAAATATATCTGCTAACACCAGAGAAGTGCTGACACTGTAATAATGCTGATATTAATATTTGGTACAGAACATTGTAGAGCACATTAGTAAGGTGGTTAAATCTGGTGGGCTGAGAAATGATCAGAAATTACCAGAAGAAAATAAGGCTGTTACTTTGCTACTAATATTACAAGTCTCACTCCCATTCAGAAAGAGTCACTGATATCTTGTATTTTAATACCCAGAGCCTGCAAAGAAGTCCACTGTCCTCCCATATGAGCTCCACAGCAGCTATGAGAATATTTGGAATTTTGATGGATTTTGTCCCTAGATAATATCACAGCAATCTGCAGTCAAATGGGGACTAGAGACACCAATAAGAAAAAAGAATTAAAATTTATCCTTTCCTCCAGTCTACCAGCTAGTTAATATAGCCAACTTGTTACATGGTTTTATGTTAACATAGCCTTATTTACTTCAAAAACAATGGGAGAACGAACATCCAAACACCACATCAAAACAACCCATTTGACCTTATGAACATTTTCCAGGATTTCATAGAAAGTCACAAGCAAAAAATTACCTTTGAAGTTTATACAAAACAGGGAAGAAAAAACCAGAAAATACACAAAGAAAGTAATAAAAAAAATATTCCTTCTAAATACAAGACGCCCCAGGGCATTTAAATATTCAAGAATATTAAAACACATTCAAACTTTACTTCACCACTCTTGGAAAACAAAAGGCACCATCTAGTAATTTCCACTTGATTCCTTCTGCATTCCAACTTCCACCTCATCCCAGGACATTACACATGATGAAAACAAGTATTAAAACTAAGTTATTTATTAAAACTATAGAAAAAAAATGTCAGAGTAAAGATATATATGCATGTCGGCGCTCCAAATAAATTAGGGTCATTTTCATCAGTAGATGACAATTTTTACATTTATTACAATATTTTCCCCATAACTATTCTGTCTGGTGACATTTTTGCACGTATATTAAATATATGTGACAGTATATAACGTATAGCTAGATATTTGACCATTGCTAAATGCTGCAGTATTTTGAATACATTTGCAGACTGTCAAATATTTTAGACTTTCAAGTGATGCATTTTAAAACACAGTAAAATGAAGATAATTTACAGAGGAAGAGACAGATTCTGCTCTTGGCTACTAATAAGAAAACTCAGCCTCCCAACAGGTCTGAGAGTATGAGACCACATCTTTATTATCTTTAAAGGCATAAGCCATGTTAGGAAATAACAGAGGTGGGAAGATGCTTATAGAACAAGGCTGTCTACATAAATCTGTAGGAAGCTATTGATAAAGTTAAACCAGGTGTCACCAGCTCAGAACCTGGCCAAATAACTTAAATTCTAGATCCTGAAGACTGTGTGCTGGCCCAGGAAAGGGAACATGATCAAAGGCAGGGACGTTTCAATTTGGGGGGCAGACTTTATCCTAGCTCTTGTCATTTTAATTTAGCACATTTAGCCTGGAATGAGCACAGGTGAAGTTTATAGTGAGAGAATAACAGAAGCCTCACCTACTCCAACCCAGCTCTTGTCTCTGTTCTCCTCCCCAGCCAGCTGTCACCCCTTCAAACCTTACTTCACAACCCTGTCCATCCATGCTCCAGCCTTTTCTCCTGCCTCACCCTTCATCTTTCTGGCCACAGTCCAAGCCCTTGGTCCTTTGCCAAGTCCTCACCTGGGCTCATTGTCTCTTTGCTCCTCCTCTCCCACCTTCCCAGTCCTTAACCTTTCCAACCAAACTCCAGGCTTCTGCTCTCAGGTTGCCTTGCCTGCCACTCCTCTCATCTACATTCAGAGCAGAAAGCCCTCAAGGCTGCTCTGGCAGAAATAAACCAACACAGAGGTGTAGGTTTCCTAGCACAAGGGCTTGCCATCCTCTAAAAGTCCTGAGGAAACGGGCAGCACACAGAATGTGGATCTGCTTCCCCTTCCACCCTGCAGTGCTCCCACCTCTGGTACAAGGCTGGCCCTCCTTGGGCAGAGACCATTAGGCACTGGTGAAATCCAGCTCCTTGCTGCCAAATATGCATGAACCAAGATGGTTAAAAGCTTGACAGCTTTGCCAAATTTGTGTGAATTTTGACAAAAACTGTGAAAGGCGTATACTTGAAACAAAAGTCGGTTTGTTGCCAGCTTTCATGCCTCTGCTCCAAAACATGGGTGT
>VYZP01076002.1:21025-35670 GCA_013400635.1 Hypocryptadius cinnamomeus
TACCACCAGAACTGGGTGTTTCTCTCTTTTTTTTCCCCCTATCTACTACTGCAGTACACTGTTCCTGCCTTCTCCCTGTATTGCTCCACCCTACCAACACTATTTTTTTGGGATTTCAGCTTCAGCTGAAATTTTGTGGTCTAAAGTAGATAGCTGGACTCAAAAGCATGTCACTCAAACAATTAAACTTAGCAAAGACACACAAACCCAGGATCTCTTAAAAGTCCATTGATTGTGAAATGCTCAACCAGTTCCATTTTCCCAAGACTTAGACCCCACAGTGTACTCCATCTTCTTTCATAGCTACATCCACAGGCCACTGCAAGGTGTTGTCCAGCAGCCTTGGGATGGAGCACTTTCAGGGGGCTGCAGGTTTCTGCTGATGTGCCAAGGTGTTTGGCTTTTTGTAGGAAAAAGACTTTTCATTAAAAATCAGTTCCAGGGGAAAAAAGGACAAACCAAAGTACAAAAGATGGGCATCTAGCATTTGTTAATGGCTTGTTTTAAAAATTTGTGAGGTGTTATAATTCAGGGTGGGTTCCAGACACTCTGAATAAAGAGAAGCAGTATTTCCTCTCTGCCATGACTGGGATATAAGTAACAACTGACAAGCCTAGGGAAGGAAACAGATGTAGAAACTTTTATAGGCAATTCCTCGGATTCACCAGGAACACTGGTTAAGCGTTAAAAAAGGAAGAGCTCAACATAAACAGTCTCTTATGTGCATCAAAAACTGACTTGAGCCAAGAGTCAAGTCAGCCTCCAAGCTACCGGAGACACCATCCTGGTCCTCACTTTCTCCAGGGGAAAACTAACCAGGCAGCACCTGTCCAAGGGCTGTGCTGCATCCCAAAAGGCAGCACAGCACCGTCTGTGCTTCTCATCTATTTATTATAAGCCTTGGAAGCTCCAGCTTCTGTCAGTTGTAGCCACTGGTGCATTTGACAAAACTTTATTCTTCTGCTACTTGCAGCAGACAGGGAAGCCAGGAGCTGATGAGCCACCAACACCCTTTCCCCATCCTCCATGCAATGCAAGATGCAGTATTACAGCAGACAATCACTCAAATCCATCTGGCTCTCCTTTCACTGATGAATTTACCTAGTGAAGACCTAAGAAAGCCCCCAGTATGGCTTTCTACTTCTGAACTGAGACTTCAAACTATTCAGGGCAAAGTTTCTTCTCAGCCAAAACAATAATATGCTGCATGGTTCAGGAGGAAAGAAACGTGACATCATCAAGCAGCTCAGATGATGGAAAACCATGCAAACAATTTCCTTCTGAGCATATTGCAGAAAGCTCTGCCTGCATTTGCACCAGTCCTGGTATTATACATGGCCAGGCTAGAAGCTTTGCATCCATTAATGACAACACAAATAAGACATGGAATCCACTGAAACACCTGCCTCCAGTTTTAGAGGTTCTGGGCAATGTCCCAAATTTCCCAGTAAGTGCCTTTCCCAATTTGGAAAAAACCATTTATGTTCCTACAAACCTAGAGTAATTCTCTGATCCCTAACCTCTGCACCAAGACAGCGGCTCAATTGGATGAGACTCAGTGGGTGATGGGATGTGTCTATTCCAGCATACCACCAAAATCCTTCCCCTTGAGGGCCCATGCAGTTTCAGGCCAGGCAGGTCTGCCGGAACTTCCCTCTGTCAAAGCCTCTTCAAGGTGCACACACTAATTTAATTCCTTCTCTTGAGAAATGGTTTCATTAAAAACACCCAAAATGAAGGTTTTTACTACAGGCTCAGCCTTGTCAGATACTAAACATCTCTTCCTTTCTTGACGACCATCAAGTGATAGCCCTGAAAGCCAAAATCCCATCTCCACCTTGTGGCAAGGTGCACAGGAAGCCCAGAATGAGCCAGCCCTACTTCATTTACAAGCCCTTATAGGTCAGTCAGGTTTCACTTGCAGGAAAACTGTATCAAAGCAGAATTTCCCATCAATAGGGCACAACCCCAATAGCCAAGAATCAATAGATCAGCTTCCCTTTCTTGCTAGGATACCAGCTTAGTGCTACTGAACGAAACGTTTCCTTTAAACTCATCTACTCCAACTCCTCTCCTGACAAACATCTGGGCACAAACACACACCAGTAAGAGGAATAGTAATTATTTCCCCAGAGAAAAACAATTTTGCTATAAATCTCAGAAGCAGCTTGATTTAACAAATTAAGCTAAGAGCTAAGGACGCTAAATGCAGTCAACTTCTTTGAAGCTAGTGGTATCAGAAATTACTTGCAACACTCCTTTAAATGCTTTCACTTTTTGAAAGGATGAATACAGAGCTCTTGACAAAACTCCTGGCTTGGGTTTTTAGAGGGTCAAGAAACTAAAACTGACTCTAGAGAAACATCTTTCCAACTAATAAATCACAAGTGCATTTCTCTTACTAACACTTCTTAGAATTTCCTGCATGGATTAATTAATAGAAGTAGAATAGAAAATATCAACAGAAGCATCCCATTCAGAGCATTTGAACTTTCACATTCATTATTCAAACTTTGGGTTTTTTCCACATATTAAATGACATTTTTCACTTCTTCCTATAACTTGGCATGGGGAGGTTCTTGCTGTTTTATAACTACCTTATGAAAGACAACAAACTGCTAAAAAATGACAAAAGGTACAGTTTTCCTTAAGGAAAACAGCAGGAGAGTCCTGCTGTCATACAACCTGGACATTACAACTGTTCAAGGATTTCTGTGCAGCTGAGGGCTTCTGCTCAAATGTCTTTTTTTTTCCCTTCTTTTGGTGACATAGGGAGGAACATATAAAACTCTTAAAAGATCCTTTCCTCTGTGAATTGTTCCTTCTCCCTCTGCTGTGATAAATGCCATCTCAGAGATAGGGACACACATAAACTACAAGGATTTATGGCACATTTCCAACACTAATATTAAACACATCCTTTCAACTTCTTCTTTGGAAAGACTTCGATTGGTTTTTTCCTCCTTTAGTACCATTTAAGAGCTGTTAAGTCACCTTCAAAGAATTTGCAAAACCTTTGAAGTACAATACAAAAACTAGACTCCAACAATCTTCCCAAAATTTGCAGGTAATGTGCAATAATTTTTGAAGGCACACAGAAATGGAGCTGCCTAATGCCAAGCTACCACCTCCCACTCCACAGCCCTACTCCCACCAAGGTCAATTTTGCAAACATGCTTTTGTTCCATTCCGTTACAGAGGCATTGGAGATTAATGGCACAGATTGGTAGTTTGGCTTTTTTTTTCCCCTTTTTAGATAACTTACATATATTTTATTTTTAGAGAGGAGATTCTTCTCCAATTCCTTTGCAGCAGGACTTGGGTTTGTGACTTCTTGCTTTCCCTCCATGAAGACAAGGGATAACTTTGCTGCTTAATTTCTTACTTCATATCTCATTTGGCCAGAAAGAGGGAGGATTACTGCCTACCTGTCTTAGATTTTTCTGTTCTGTTACCACATGTCCATGCATTGCCAAGAATAAACCTTTAGGAAAGGCTTAGGAAATTTTTAGAATAAAGATTTCCAATTTTAACTCACTCCAAACTCCCTTAACATGCATGTGGCCAAGAGATGCTATTGCCCAACCACATGAAAACAAAGATTTCTAGCATATGAAAAAATAATTATCTGTACTTTAAAAGTTCAGAGTGCAGAAGTTCTGCATAATCAAAACATTTTCTGAATCTTGCTAGTGGCCCAAAGGTTAAGTACTTTTCTTTGCTAGCATGGACCACATAATTGAGAGGAAGCAAGTGAGTTTATTCTTTGAAAGGCCATGAAAAAAACCCCAAAAGACCACCACAAGTTTATTTGTACTTGCAAATTCTTTCAGGTCTAAAGAAATATAATAAATTGGTTTTGCTGAAAACAGGAAGTTTGGCAGAGATGCAAAAGGACAGCTAAACTTTGGCTAGACAGCCCAAAACCCTGTGCTCTACTTTGAGAGTATTTTCAAAATTTAAAATAAATAAATAAATAAATAAATAAATGAAAACTGAAGTGCCTCAAATCCATAGAAAGCTAAAGGAATAACAATGGCATCTGGCAGTGGTAATTTGTTGCCAGATTTGTGGTTGTCTTGTGCTGGCTTCCAGTCTGGTTTGCCAGTTTGCAGTAACTTCTATCAAGTGCAGCTGAAACCCATGTTTATAAAGCCTCAAATTCTATCAAAGCTAGATAAGTCTCAAGTAGTCCTTTCTTTTTTTTTTTTCTTTTTTTTTTTTTTTTAATCTGACCAAGACCAAAGGAATAAATAAATAAACACCATTCATAACATTCTGGTGTATAAAGGGAGAAAACAGAATTTTCAGTCTCAGGGCTTCAGGACTAAGCCTCCACCAGGTTTTTCCACGTAGAACTCAACAGAGCAACACAACACCCCCCTGACAATGAAGTGCCACTTCATTGTCACTCCTACCCCATCATCAGGCCACCAGCAGGACCTTCTGGCAGGAGAAGTCATCTTTCAGCACAAAGGCAACTCCGAGAAACGTGCGAAATGTGTTCTCTTTAAAAAAAGTGAATGTTCAAAACAGATCCATCACACAACTAGAAATTAGCACAGACTCCAGCCCTCCAGAGGGATTTTGAATAGCTCATAGGACATGATCACCAGCTATAGCCTGTGAACACAGCCAGGCTTAGAGTAGGCTCCAGCACTGTCCTCTTTTTGTTGCTGTAGTGGCACTTTCTGGCCCATTTCTAGCCTGGGTGGATTGGTTCCCTCCTTACCAAGGACCAAGTGGAGTTCAGGGCCTGCCACAGGCCAGGGTTTGCTCCTAGGAAGCCACTCAGGCATTGCTGATTTCTTGTGGATGATAAAGGTTTCAGACTACCAGTAGCAGATATTTGCTCAAAATAATGGAGAACAAATCCACAACACTAATCCAGAAAAGGATGAAAAGGGTCCCTCCCAATTCAATACTCATATGAATGCATTCATGTGAGGAAGGGAATCTTAAATACATTAACTTTGTTTTTTGGGCTAGAATTTCTCATGATTAATCTGAGACCTCCCTCTCCCAAAATGCTGGGGGTTTTCCACCCTCTTTTTTTCCTTCTTTCTTTTCTCCCTCCCCACTCACATGTATTATGAAAATGCAGATCCTCAAAGCATCTATCACAAAGCACCACTGAATCCTTTGGGTCAACCAAAATATAAATATAATCAACAGCATAAATATTATTTTCTAAAACACACAACCATGAAATTCAATGATCGTAGACTAATCTTTTTTTTTATAAAATCCATTACTATTGCTACGCAGTCTTAACACCCAACTAACAAACAAGAGATCCTCTTCACTATATCTGGGGTTTTTTATTCCTGAATCATAAGCTCATAACAAAGTCCAAAAATAGAGTGTGCAAGAATGTGAGCTCAAATCTTCAAACTTTTTTCCTCAGTACAATTACTTGCCTAATTTAATTGCAGAACCCCTCACTTACACCTGCAGGAGCATAGTCAAGACCAAGGCAAGACACTGGTATACTGTGAAGATGGAACATGCAGAAAGCTGAAAGAGAAAGGTCCTGAGAAGTTTTAATAATTACCAAGGATAACAAAAAGGAGAGGGAAAAAAAAAAAAACCAACAAAAAAAACCAGCAAACATTTACTTTTGTTTTTATAGTGTTCACTGTGGAACTCTAAAAAAATCAAGCTTTTAGAAGAACTTCAGCTAGAACTCTGATATTCTCAGTCCTTCTGGAAACCTAGACCATGTATTTTATATTAAGCCCTCCCAGCATCTGCTCTTTAATAGTTGCAATGGCGATGATATCAACAACACCCACACCTTAGAACATAGCACTTTTCATCTGCTGGAAACATAACACTTCCCAAAGGAGGCAAAGCATTATCATTCCTTGTTTAGAAACATAAATTCAGCTATGGAGAAATGAAACCACTTACCCAGGACCATTCAGCTGGAGCAGCAGCAGAGCCAGGTGAAGAAGCCAGAGTCCCTGTGCAGATGTCCAATGTAAGCCTTTAACACTCAGCACCCCACCTCCAACTTCAGCAGGGCAGGTAATATCATACTCTCCTCTCTCACAGATCTGGGCTCAGCTTTAGGTACAATCTGGCAGCACTTCAAAAGCTGTGGATTAAAAAGCCCAGTATAAATGCAAAGTGTGATTATAATTCAACCAATATTGGAAAAATTACAGCAGTTTATATTTGTTTTTCTGTATTTGTGGAATTTATGTTGTTTCAACACTTGAACAGCTTTTGATAATGACACCATCTGTTAATTCTCACCCCTCACTAAATTAGAACAAGTGGTGGAATTGTTAGACTGCAGTTTTAGAGATCCCAGCTTATCAAACAAACCTGAACCCGGGGTCAGTGAGAGGCATTACCAGCAACAGGAGGCAGCAACCAGTCAGGTACAACTTCCAGGCCAATCAGAAGAAAAGGATAGGACAATCAGGAACAGCACACCTCTCAGCAACTGCTCTGGAGCAGTTTTTTGTTAGGCTGTGTTTCTTTTCCCAACGCTGCCAGGTAAACAGCATTTACTCCAAGGCTGATCAGATTGGTGTGACAGCAGTGGGTGGGGTACTCCTGCTAGGACCTGAGATCACTGCCAAGGGGAATGGACACCTGGGTACAAGTTAAACACTCTCCAATTGCAACAAGTGGGAAGAGCTTTGAATGGCTCTGTTAAATTAACGTTGCCAGATTAGTGTCCAAACTGGTGTAAATTGCTGTAATTACACCAAACTGGTGTAATTTGCACACTCTTTACTTGCAGAAATACCAGCTGCAGAGCATGGGGAAGAGCACAGGCCTTGGTAATACACTTGAAAGTAAAATTGAAGTTGATAACGAACCTTTTGGCTACACTCCCCTTCCACCCTCCCATTTTCCCTACATATTCATATCCTTCTCTCTGCTCTAAGAAATGCCCTTCCTCTGCTTTCAAGCTATATGAGAATCTGTTTAATGCACTTGTATCTCCAAAAGGGTCAGATTATGTCACATGCAGATCAAACAGTGAAAATACACATCTCCTGGTCTCTAGACTACTTTTGCATATGTTGTTAAACACCCCTTAGTTCTTCTATGAACCTTTTAGTTCTCTCTTTTTGAACTTGTGTCAATAATTTAATTCTTTTCTTAGACAGTGAACCAAATCCCCATAGCTGTAATCTTCTATTTCACAAAGACTTTCAGTAAAGGGATGGACTTTACTAAAGACACCAGCATGATACATCACTACACAAGGAACAGGGAGTTTGCACATTTTATCTATTAATGTTCAGGACACAGCAATGGAAACCTCAGACCTTGCTATTCCTGATTATATAGGAGTCAGGCACAAGACTGCAGTTACACTTGTCTAGGAAGAGCCTTGGTGTTCTTCAAATAAGGCACATTTGGTTTTCAGCACCACACTAATACCTAATCACCTCACATACCCAGGAATGAAACAGGTTTCCCACCTTCCATTAACACAATTCCCTGCAGCCTTTAGTGGGCTTCTAAGAAAGCTACCCAGAGAAGTTGTGGATACCCCCTCTCTGGAACTGTTCAAGGCCAGAGTTTGTTGGCACTGTTGATTGGAGCTCTGAGCAACCTGCTCTAGGGAAAGGGGTCAATATATGAGACTACACTGAAAATGAACCTTCTGGTATCCCCAAGAATGGGAGCTCAAGAACCTCAGCCCAAAAGGTGTTGATGCTGCTGGGATGGGGCGAGAAAGATGTCTGAGGTGCAAAATCTGCCAGATAAAAACTCTTTGGTCCTCAGTTTCACTGATTGTGGAAGCAATATTGGGAGTACATAATAATCAGCTCACAGGGGACACCAAGGGACCTAAATTCACTTGTTGCTGTCATTAAGGGGTAATTATTCCTAGAAAAGAAGAATGAGACATTTTCTGGGCATTATAGGAACACAGTTGACATCATTAGGAGCCAATCCAGACCCCTGAGTTCAAGCTAGCTTTCTAAAACCCTTTATGTCATTGTTTTACAAAAGGTGTTTGATACCACTGCTCCCTTCTCAGATGTGATCTCATCCTTGACCCTGAGTGGCAGTTTTAGGAATAGCTCCCTCAGGTTTACTTTTATCAGATCATAAAGTACATCGTATTCCCTTGCCTATGAGATGTGCTAAGACTTGTATCATTTGTAACTGGAAATCCTATAAAGCTGCCTGACATTTTTTTGTCCACGAAAAATTGAAGTCAAAGTTGGAATGGATGAAAAAGAAGCTTCCAATATTAAAAAAGTGCTTGTTTCGTAGAGAAAACTATCATCTGGTGCACTTTTTCGTGAATACAGTGAGAGATAAAATTTTTTGTAATGACAGCAGGGCTGTATCCCTTCTTGGAGTAATAAACACAAGGTCCTTGACTGACTTACTCTGCCAATGTTACAAATATATGATATATGATATATTAAATACATTCAGTTTTTCTACAGAGAAAGAAGAGTGGTGCACAAATATCCAGCATCACATCTTACAGCATCCTGTCAGGACTCTTGGAGTAATCCTTTATTTTGCAGAGCTGCAGACTAAGTATAAGGGATTAAAAGACTTGCCCAAAGTCTCTGAGCAGGGCAGCTGCCCAGTCCAATTTTCACGGTGGAAGATAAGCACCACGCCAGCAAACAGCGTGACTCTAAACGAGCAGCCAGGTTGGAGGATGTCAGCAAAAGGGGCCAGGAAGGCTTGACTCACAGCTGGCATGGGTCAGCACGTAAGCTGAGGGGGCAGAGAACAAGCTGAAGCTAAATATACTCCAACTCCTTGTAGACTCTGTGCTGGCAGTAGGCCAGGCTGCAGCAGTAATGGCTGGGGTAGGTTTAAAGTGCTCTCCCCTGCCAGCTAGTCAGCCCTGCCTTAAATTAACCCAGCTGACTTTAGACTGAAACAGATGATGGTTCCTCATAAACTCAATTACACCAGCTCAGCCACGAGTGGAGAAGGCTCCAGATGAAATGTGGTCCTTTACCAATATCTTGAATCTCCACTGTCTTCCCTGCAGTAACTGTTGACAGTGACTTAAATTCTTTAAATCCATCTGAAAGACAAAACTTCAGGTTAAACAACATCACTTTCAGGGGCCTCTGCCTAAGGTTGCTGTACAGATGATGAAAGGAAGTTTCTGAGACCATTTCTGCACTGGATGTCAACATGTAGCAATGAATTCACTCAAGATGTTCCTGTGGATTTCTTTGCTGGTAGGGTCATCCATTTCTATGGACACCTTTTATTACAGTCTCTGATCTTTCCAACTGCAAGAAACCACAATACTGCTTTACTGGAGTCTTGCTCAAGTCCTGATAGAAAATGATGCTCATACATACCCTTAACAATTCCATTGCAATCCAACCATTTACTCTTATATTAGTTAGGGTAAAATAAAATCCTGGTGTCTGTAAAAGCATGTATATTTGCACAGATATAAATATAGTTTGACTACTAAACTTACATGCTGAGCCTACATTTTCTGTAATAAAATATTTAAGCGGTTTCAACTCCACAGCTGGATTTTTAGAACTCTGACATAGCAAAAGACATCAATGCAGGACAGCATCCACTGGACACAATCAGTCACTCAAATGAGTAATAAAATGAGTATCTCCATTATGGGCTGACAAGCACCAATACAGATTTTCCCAGAGAGAAATAACCTCAATACTACCACCTCATGCCACCATAAACACAGCTCAAATCTTCATTTTTAGATGAATTTCTAATGCCTAGCATTTAAATATCAGAAAAGTCTGACAAAGAATTGTCTGAGGCTGAGCCAAAGCAGTGTAAATGGCAGAACTGTAGTAACACAGAACTTGTGGAGGTTTTGGAGAGCAGTTTATGACTTCTCTGGAATTTAGTAAGAGCTAAATTTTGTGACACCTAATTTTTTTCCTGTGCTTCTTCAGAAATTAGGCTCTCCTGAAAAGTCACCTTTGAGGATGGTTTATCATAGCCAGGGCTGGACTAGTGGCAGGAGTTTCTTGAGCTGAGTCCTGGTAGTTCAAGTAGAAGCTCTCCCACTTGTCATCACAGAATATATGACCTTATTACTCCTCCCTCGGTTCTGGCACTGATTGTTGATGCTGTTTGCAGCCAGTGAAGTTTCCTCAGTGCTCTCTGCTGCCATCTCTCCCAGCCCCTTCTGCTTCTGTTTTCCAATTGCAGCAAAAAATATGTGAATCCAAATTTCTGCCAACACCTAGATGAACCAGCTCCAGAAAATAACATGGAAGATAGCAAAGCAGGAAGATTTGTATTAGAGTTATACTACTAGCTAAGAATACATTGAAAATTGCAGGAATTTATCTGTATATCAATGACACAATGCCACTTCCTACTGTAGGACCTGAACAAATTAGCTACCAAAGTCCAGCCCTCAACAGCTCAGATATATCTCAGATTTTACAGGCAGTGAGAATGAGAGTCAGTGGCAGAACCAGGCCATGATTGTGAAGAAAGACCCAGTAGAAGCAGTAGACCCAGATCTGCTGGCTCACTTCCCTGGACATTTGACTTTCCACAAGCTTCCTGTTAGCCAGGGGTATTGCAGAGAGCTGGAGAACCTGATTGTTTTGAGCAAAGCTTTTCCACTGGCACTGAGAAGGTCACCAGGCAGGACTGGAGAGATGTCAGGGCTGCAGCCGACCCCCCCCCGGCTGTGAGCAGCCCCTCTGTCAGAGCATGAGCTCTCTTACAGCCCTATCCAAAAGGCATTGTCTGGAAGCAATTAGAGATTTTTAAAATTTTTTTCTTTTTTTTTCCATCGTTGCCTGACAACTTCAGCAGACACACATGTAGCCATCCCCCTACGCTTCTAAAGAACTTTGCTTACTGTTAACTATTTAAATGTTGAAAGTATTAAAGCTAATTGAACTCACTGCTCAGAGAACCAAGTCTGAGGTCAGCTGTCATAGATGGTAACACTGTTGTGGTAAAAGAACTTTGGGGTAGTTTAGAAATCTTTAGAAAAGCATTCGTGCCTGTCCACATACTTGTCAGTCCTACCTGTCACTGCTAATGTGGGGGAGTGTTTTAGGCTAGGGAAACAGATGGAGCTGCTTTGGGGAACTCCTCCAGGAACTGCTGTAGTTAGTGCTGAAAGTGATGACAGGAGATGATACTCAGCTGGCCAAATTTTAAGCACCTTGCTTCAGGTGCTTAACCTGGCAGTCTTAATGGTCCAGTGAGGGGCAAAGGGAAGGGGAGAATAAAACATAGTCTCTTCCACAGAGCAATTCAGATTCATATTTAAATACCTAATTGCTGTCCAGAGCAACTGGTTGTCTCCTTGTTAACTTTATCGGAAACCTGGAGAAATCTTCCTGTATATGTAGATACTGTGAATATGCTCTTAGTATCATACTGAAAAAGAGTCTCAGATGGTAAATGAGAAAATTTCTCTTGACTTCAAAGGTGTTACTGTTTACTTTCATGCTGCTGAGGATTCAGACCAGTATTTTTAAAATTCTAATGCTGCTTGGCCCCTGTGTGAACAAGTTTATTCTGACTGCCATACTTTTTTCTGTGTGTGAGATAAAAGGAAAGCAAGTAGTTGGTGGCTGCTAATGGTACAACAGCAACAGAGTATTTGTCCCTAAAGGGATCCTTGCCCGCTGTAAATCCAGAGCAAGGGACACACATCGGGATCAGACCTGTAGCGGAAAGATGTTCATAACATTGTGAGATCATCTTCTTCGTGCACAAACAGACTGTCTTCCATAACCCTGAACTGGTGGCTTTGGGGGTACAAAGTCTTTTGTTCCTACCTGGAAAAAGCATAGGACTAGAAATAAACAGCAGGTTATGCTGATTTTATAGAAGGCTGAGTTGTCATTAAGGAATGCTGAGGAATGTGACCATTCCACATATCCAGCCAATCTTTCCCGTCAAAGACTGAAAGGAAGAAAAAAAGACAAAAATGAGCACACCAAGTAAGGCTCAATTCTTTCTCATCTGCCAGGTCTAAGGCCTTCTGTTTTGTAAGAGAAAAGGAAATCTGTTGGAAGCTTGATTCTGGAAGGCTATAAGGAGAAACATTGCTGTTGGAGAGGTCATGGGACCAGAAGCAGCCAAGTTCTAAAGCATAGCTGCAGGTATGGTTTGTCTACATTGTCTTGTTATTAATTCTCTAGCCAGTCTTCTGGGGGATAACAGGAAACCTCCAGATGGCAAAATCCATGCCGTAGACACATTCATATCCTTTCACATCTGTGACTATAGCCTTGCAAAGAACAACATTGGAAATTACACCATGCTTTGAACCACAGGCAAGAGGCTTAGATCCCCAGCAGCACAGGGAATGATCATAAACTACTCAGTCTTGCTTACTCCACAATCAGTCAAACTTTGTAATCTGTACAAAACAATGAATTACTATCAAAAGAATATGAACAGCCCAAAGCAGCTGCAGGGCGCTTCTGGGGGAAAGCAAGGGTCTTGCACTTATATCAGAATGGGAACAACCTGATGACCTAAGAAATGGAGTCATTTTTAATACCTGCTCTTTCCTCCCAGTACCTGGAGGGGTAGAGTCCTGCATGCCTCATCTCACTGGTTATCATTATTATGTCATCCAGATCAATCATTTCAAGCTCATTGGGTTGTAAATGCAGCTTTGATCATTCGTTACACTTTGTTAGTATTTATCAGAGCCAGGGCTCTGTTAATCCAAAACAGCAGCGCTCAAACAGCACGGAAACCTGGGCTCCAAGAGCACTTACTGCAAGTTGGAGGGGCAGTGTTGGGTTTTGTTTGTTTTCTAAATTATTCACTTCTAAAAATTTCCCAACTGCTGCAGGGTTAAGCTCTGAAAGGCAGAGGAAACCTCTCCTCTTTCAAGACAGGCACAGCAAGAGCGAAACGCAGAGCGCTCGCCCGTTGCTGTAAGCCCATCGCTGCTCCGGAGGATCGGGCACAGACACGGGAGAGGGAGGGATTCCTCTGCGGGCAAAACCTCTTTTATGTCAAAGTATGTGTAAGGCTGCTGGGGCTGATCCACAGCGCGCTGAAGTCATCAAAGCCAAGAGGCCTAACTCACAAAGTGCTCCAGAGCAGGTCTCTCACTGGCCTGGGCTCCTTGCAAGCACCAGGGGCAGCTGATACCGCACTCGGGACACAGCAAAAGCGCCTCTCCTCAATCGCGAGCCCAGGAAGCGAACGGAGGGTTGGACTCCAAATGGTCTCCTCAGCGATGACAAGCACAAATTCTTTAGCACCATCTAGCTAACGCAGAGGTAACCCACACCGACACGCCTGCCTGCAGAGGCTCCCAAAGCCAGAGCCGCATGCGAATGAGGGGAAGGAGAGGGCGGATTCAGCTCAGCACCAAGAGCGCAGTGAGCGGTTCCCTGGAGCCAGACGGAGCACAGACCAACTCCTTTCTGATTAAAAAAATAAAAATTATACAAATGGCCATGGGAAGGACAAGTGAAAACTTTATAAAACAAATGAAATGGTACCTTGTCCAACAATCTGAGAAAATGTGAGAGCAGGACATGGATGAGAATACCTTTTTTGCTAGAATGTCAGAGAGAAAACGGATGAGAAAAATGCTGTGGAAGCAAAACTAAGTGCAGAAAACTTAACAAAGGGCCACAAAATTAGTGGATGGTGCCTAGAAAACTTTGAGAGAATAATTTGATAGTCAAACAAAATCTTGAAACATTTCATGCACTACTTGCTGAAGTGTTCCGGTAGATATAAAAAAAATTCAATAGGGTGAACAGTTCAGAAGAGTACAGGGCTTCAAAGTGAAAGATTTGAATTTTCCTTTTTGAAAGCAAATTCTTTCTCGATATTTTATAATACAGTATTATTATACAAAATAATTCTATAAAATTATACAGATTATATAAAATTATATACAATTAGTATATACAATTATATTATTATAAGAAATGTAAAAACAAATCCCCCAAAATGGAGTTAGCAATATGCATTGTAATTTTATAAAAGGAACATTTCCAAGTCCCTTTTTGTCCCAGCTGGTGGAAAAATTTGAAACTGATGGACAATGCATTTCTGAATGAAGCCAATTATTAAAAAACTCAAAGAAAGCATTTTTTTCCCTAAGAGTTTCATGAAAAGTTTTCAGAACTTCTTTTTTCTCTCTTATAATTCTGATGAGAAGTCAATTAAGCTGATACTGGAACTGCCTGCAAGATAAAGCACAATATTTAAAGAACTATTTGTCTGGAAAACATCCCCAAAGAATTGCTAGCAAAGTATGTATTTACCTAAATTATTGTTTCACATAGGACTAAATAATTTTCAGAAAAGGATACATCTTCAATTTTCATGGCTTTGTCAAGGAAAAAAGAATTTAAATACACCAAAATAGGAAGCATTTTGATTTTGCACTGCCCCAATTATCTATTTATATTTAGGCCTTCAGAAAAATCCAACTGAGTTTTATTTTCACAACCAACTAAATCAATACTTTAATTTTTGATCTCTACTTTTGACCTAAGTTATTTTAAGCCACTTGCTAGGCATTCTTAAACTTCCCCCCACAATGTATTTATCTTTTTTTGCTTGGTTGGAGTTTTATTATTTAAAGAAACATCCTAAAACACTCACAGAGCATGTTTTGCAAGGAAGACCATGAGCCAACTGATGCTTTTTTTTTTTTTTTTTTTTTTTAGCCCTTGTAC
>VYZP01076004.1:0-11721 GCA_013400635.1 Hypocryptadius cinnamomeus
TATATAACAGTTATTTTTTTATATATATATAAAATAACTGTTGTTTAATTGAGTGGTTTCTTGTCTACTTGCTAGCATAGAATCAGTTCTGATCTTGTGCATGTCATTGGCCCTGTGCTGCAAACAGCTAAATGAGCATCTTTTAGTTCAGGTGCTGAGTTTTCTTCTCATGGCTATTCAGAAGTGGAAGGTACAGTAACTGTGGATTTGTAGCAGAGTTATCTTTATTATAGAAGAGCTAAATGCTGAGCCTACATGGTATCCTTGATGTAGTTCACTCTTTTCACACCTATTCACCAATGTTTTCACATAGATCAGCTGAAAAGACAGCAGAGAGAAGTCCAGGGCAAGTCACAGGACTGACCTTCTGATCTGCCTTTATCTAGGCTATATCTCAAGAAAACAGATGTGAGTAGGTGCTCTGTAGTTTGTCTCAGTGAGGCAGACTAGGTGGTACAAAGCCCTTTATTTCTGTTTGTAAGGCTGTGATTCCTCAGCCACGGTGTTTATGTTGGCCCCAGTTGGTCTCTAATGCAGAAAGCCACATGCTGATATGATAAGCCTGAGGAGTTCAGCAGGAGCTTTTGCAGATGGACAGGACATTTCAGTGTAAAGCTTAATTGGAGATGGGATGCTTGAGTGCAGCAGCTGTCTGTGATTGCTGTGTTCACAGAGGAACAGCTTGGTTTCTTTGGACCAATTCTGCAGGATGCTAAGTGGCTTCCAAGCTTAAAGCTGCTGGGAGTGAAGAACACCAAGACATCTCCTCACATCCAGCTCTTTCAAAGTGGAAAACATCAGTGGCAGTTTTCAGCAACATCATCTCACCTGTTCATTCAGTTCCTGGCAGCATGCTGCTGTACTGCTGACAGGAGGCAGGAATGGCACTGTAGCCATGGAGTAGCTCTGGAGAAGCACTGCCCCAATTTCATGCTGCTGCCCTACAGCACTGGCTGCACCCCAAGGAACACAGTTCTGCAGCTCCAGAACCACAGCAGGATTCACTGCAGGGAGGAGTCACCCACCTGAGAACTGGCATTTTCCATCCTTGATTCTACATGGCAGAGAAGCAAGCAAGGCTTCAGCAGTAGTACCAATTAACAAGAGCTGTAAATCATTGCATGTGCTCTTGATTAGAGATCCCAGTCCTGTGTGGAATTTCCTGTCTGATTATGAAGGGGCTGAATGGAGCTGGCAGAGTAAAATAGCCAGTGAAAAAGCTGGCAGCAGCAGACAGCAAGTAAGAATGAGAAATTTCACAATACCCAAATGCATGGATTTGCTTGTTTGTCTCTTGCTGTGATATCATCCAAAACCTAAGAAAGGCAGACTATGCATCACAGGAACTGGAAAAGTGATGATGAACACCTATAAGGGATCAGTGATAGAGTCATCTCCTCAAAGAACAATGTGGGATAGAATGGGAGGCAGATTTGTCAAAAACATGAATACCGAACAGAATAATTTAAGCAAAACCTTCAGCTTCTGTGTTCACAATTTATTTTCTTATGCCCACTTAGAAACTTGTGATAAATGTCCATTTTTATCAGGAGTTCTGCCTCCCTTTTTCTTTTGTTCAGCCCCAGTGTTAGGGACAAAATGTAACACTTTCTGTACTTTCAAGGCAGAAATGAGCAGAGTTGAATGACAGTACTCTAGGGAAACTGCTGATTTATGTCTTTACTTCAATATCTCTGGTTTTCACCTCATCCAGCCTTGATCAAACCATATAGTACTGGAGCACAGATATGACATGAATCTTAATAACCATGTTCATCTGTTATTAGAAGCAATTTGGTCTTAATTGTCCTCATGTTTGACAGATGAGACCAAAATCCTCTGCCTATATAAACTGGTATTTGCATTATGACTGTGCGTATTACATGAGAGGAAGAGGAGACTTCATGCTATATCTTCATTCTGATCTTGGTTAGCAAGAATGAGAATTGTGATTCTGGGTTTTGTCACACGGATGCCAGTCCAATTTACTAGTCAGTACCCTTGTAGTACTGCAGTATATTTCATGGACGCTGATTTGAACTAATCACTTAGGACTCCGTTTTTTAAAACTATTAAGAGTGCTCAGTACTTTTTGTGAAGAAGTCCAGATCTGGGTTTTGCACCTAAAACTGTTTCCAAGATTCTCATCCCAGCTATTCTAGCTAATAGTCCCAGCTATTCTTGTTACAGTTGAACAAAATTTTCAAACAGCTTCAGCTCAGTGTGCTCTTCTGCAAATCTATCCATTCAGTTTAGTGTCTAAAAGGAGATTAGAGATCCTGCCGACATATGTCCTGTAGCTCTGTGTTGTCAAGCCCATTACAGGCTTTGTAGAAATTATTCCATTTAAGTGGAGGCTTTAGTCAACAGTTTATTGAAGCTGCTGTATTTTCACATGTAGACATTTCAGAGAGCTTTAAACATGATTCACTTAAGATCATAGGAATGGAATCTATTTCCCAGGACCCTGATGTAAATGTATTCATGACCATTTCCTATCCATGTGTTCCTGTGCCAATATTGTCTTTCAAATAGCTTTTTGCCCTCTCCAGTGTAAACATTTTAATATATTTATAGAGGATAATTATGTCTCTCTCTGTGTTCATTTGCTAAACTGAATGAGACAAGCTCTTTAGTATTCTGGTTCTCCATTCTCCTCCTCATCCTAGAAAGCTTTTCTCAGCTCACGTTGCTGTTTGAATTAATCTTTTGGGTATGTGGTGATCAAAACTGTGCAACACTAAAGTGTAAGGTGTCACCACAGCCTGATATCAAGATACTCGTTTTCCCATCTTCAGGAATTGTCTCCTTGACACATCTCAGGATGTTATTTCCTTTTGTGCCAGTGCATCAGGCAAGTACCCTTGCAGTATATTCAAACTGATAGTCTATATGTGCTTGCTACGTCCTGCCTCTGCTACACGTGCATTTGTATGCTTGGTGGTAGGCATGAGTCTTCAGAAGGGGCTGAGGTGGAAAGGGAGCACAGGCCAGCACAGAGCGTACAGAGAGGCACATGGTGCACCCGGCAGAGCACACAACTGGAGGGTGTTAGTGCATTTGTCACACCAGCCACAGCACCAGCTTCATCGCTCCCGTGCCTCAGGGCTGCGCAGCGCTGCCTCCAGCAAAGGCAGCTGGCTCCAAAGTGGGGCACGAGGATGGCCCAGGGCGATTCACTGCACTGCCTCTGCAGCAGGCCCTTCACCAGCCAGCCAGAATTAGGATCTGGGTGGGAAAGTTTACATAAAAGAAGTAAGGGGGGCTTTCCTGGTGGCTTTGCTTTCATGAACCCACCACTCCTCCTCCCCCAGACTGATTTGTTTGTTCAGGCTTGGTTGCCTCCAGCAACACATTATTAGTGTGAACTATGGTGTATCCTGGGAGACCTGCAGGATTCCCCACAAATCTTTTGAGTTCTTCGTCTCCAAGGAGGAAGAGACACAAAGGCATTTCACTCTGTTGACGTAGTTGCATGTGCATTGTTCCCCTTCTTTGAGAGTTGGTGTGTCTCTTCAGCAAATGCTTTAATTGGACTGCACAGTCTTCATCTTGCATCTTTGTCTCAGTGAGTAGATTATGCTTTTCTTGGCAAAGCCACCAAACTGCACTGCTTTAAAGGCTGTATTTGAAAACATGCTTAGCTGAAGAGGTTTCAGCAGAGCTGTGTGTTTATTGTTGCACACACAGATCTGTCCTTCCTGATGGTAGACCTTAGGCTTTCAGGGTAAATCTGGCCTTAAGATAAATACAGATTGTATGACACATGAGCAGTTTTCCTTGATTTAGCATGGCTGCAAAGGCAGTGAAGACACAGTGACAATGGATTAACAATGTGGGTATGTTCTCAGGGCGCTGCTGAGACCATACATCTCTGCTAAAATCAATGCCACTGCAAATTCTTTAGATATAACAAGTGTAATGAGAGCTTCCCCACAATGTGATCAAACTCTGCAGGTATGCTTTTGATCTCTGCTTGGTTTGAAATTACAGGACTCAGCTTCAGCTCCTTTGGCTGTTCTGTGTCCCAGGCTTGCAGGAACCAGTCTGTGTGTCACAGCAAGTTCAAACATCATGAAGAGCACTTGATTTCCTGATTAGTCACGTATGTGTCCAGAGATGGACAGCATCAGATGAACTGATCTCCCATAAAGGTCAAGGCAGCTTAACTGAGAGAGGTCAGTGCTCCTGTAGAAAAGGCATCAACAACAGATGGCATCTCAGTAACAGAGCAGTCAGAGGCAATGGACATGAGGGTTCTCATAAGGGTGACGCTGTTGGTAATGGGGGGCTGTTAGAGGGCAAGCGAGTTAGGAAAATGCAGAGAAGGTTTTGAGTACGGTCTACTTTTGTCAGGTGATTCAGCTGCCAAGAGACTCAGATGTTAAAAAGTGGTGACTGGGGCTTTAGCCCTGTCGTGTGTCCCTCTGCAAAGCTGATCCAGGTCTGCCAGAGGGTGGGGGACTGCTGGAGCAAAAGGGTGAGCTGTGCACTGCTGAGATTGACAGTCCAGCTGCATCCACAGAACAAAACCAGTTTGTCTCACACATCTGAGCAACCTAAACCTGAACTAATGGAACAAACTGGTGTGAAAGGAGAAGGGTTTTGCCAGAGCCAGTAGCTCCTTGTCTGTTGGATAAAAGGAAAAGAGGTCAGTAGAAATCAACCCATCCCTCATCAGGTGGCAGGGAGAGGAGTCACTCTTCAATGAGCAAAGGCATTTGAGAATAACCTGATAATTCCTGGATCATTCTCAAGTCAAACAGCATGGGACCAGGACCCAGGAGGCTTCTCCTGCTAGACCTGGAAACCCAGCTCATGTGCCTCTTGATATCTTTCTCCAGGGAAGAAGTAAGGGGGAAGAAAATACAAGGATGGATGTCTAGGCTATACTTTTTCCACATTTGAATTATTTCTTAGTGAACAGCTTTAAACCCTCTGCTTCAGCCCATCTCCTGCTCTTTAATCCACACGGTCCCTTTTCCCTTTCTTCACCATGGGATTTTCTTTCTTCCCGCCCATTTTTTCTCTTCTGGGTGCTGCTCTACTTCTATTTCTTTCCAATTTAAAATAACTTAAATGCTTAAAACCTTTGATGCTGGTGGCATCACCTTGTTTCTAGTGGCTGACCTGCTGCATCCTGCATTCCCTTCTGGCAAGGAAGGGAAAATTAGTAAAGGGACTGTCATTCCCCTTTACTTGGCAGAAGGCCCTTCTACATGCAGAAGAATTTCTTCATCATCTACTTCTGAACTTAAATTCCTCTTTGTTGACTGGATAATTGAAGTAGCACTGTTGCAAAGTAGTGAAGTAATAATAGTCTTTGATAAAATACATACCAATTCTAGCAGTAGCTAATGCTTTACTGGAGTGCCCTGCAGTGTCATTTAAATTCCATCAGTGACAATAATTTCTGCACCTTACAGGAATCTGAAGCTGCAGTATTTCTCTAGACATTCTTTATTTTGT
Source organism: Hypocryptadius cinnamomeus (assembly GCA_013400635.1). Classification (NCBI taxonomy): domain Eukaryota; kingdom Metazoa; phylum Chordata; class Aves; order Passeriformes; family Zosteropidae; genus Hypocryptadius; species Hypocryptadius cinnamomeus. Next base: position 5,470 of record VYZP01076004.1, read on the forward strand.
ATGGTGCTGTAGGATTTCTTATACATTCTTTTCTGGATTCTTATATATTGTTTTCTGGATTTCTGCCATCACATTAAAAAAATGTTTATTATCTTTAAAACTCAATTTTATGGATGAAAATTTTGTGGATATTTTCATTTTTCTAACTTCATTCATTAAATCATCCCCCCACCTCTCAAAAAAAAAAAAGCTTTATTTTCTATACTCAAACACTATGAGTAGTTTGAGTAGTATACTAGTTTGAGTATAGAAGTCTCCGCTAAAATTAGCATAAATTGGGAAATGCCACTCAAGTTGATGAACAAGTTTTGGAGGTAAGTGATCTCTATGCTTAACATCATAACCACCTAGAGTCCCCATGCAATAGTATAGAGAGACATATAATACAGCCAAAGTGCTAGAGTCACACTGAGCCTGTCAACCACCTGAAATGAAAGTGTAAAATATGTTCTTGTGCAATTTTTAAACTAATTGCCTAGTAATCATCAGGAGAGAAATATCCCTCACTATCCTTCCTGAAAAGTTTAAGAACTTAACACTCCCTATATATTTCTTTAGGTTTTTTGTTTCAAAAGCCTTCAATCCCAGTTCGCGTTGGCAAATGCATTATTTTGTATTTTTTTCATGTAAGTGGAGCTGGCTTTGCAATGTGTTTAATAAAGTCAGTTTCCACATTGACTATGTGCAACCAAAAGGGAAGATGCTTAAAAAGAGGAAAACACTACGGTGAATACACAGTAATAGCCTCCAAATTGTATGCTGCATCTGCGAGTACAGTTTACTTTAAAGTAATTTTCAAGTCATCACTTGTAAAAAATAGTGAACAAATGGTAAAAATGGTGAAAATACAACTTCTGTTAAAAAATAGCTGCTAGACTCAGTAAGGCAATGAACTGTGGCCATGGCATGTTTTTGTGCAATCTCTGTCTTCTGTGATGAATGGCAGGACTGTTGAGCACTATAAACATAAAGTAATTTTTAATTCCTGTGATGAGGTAAGATGGTGGGAAGAATGAAGATCCTCCAACGTAATTTTTTATTCTGTGTTTTCTCCCACAGAAATTTGAATACAAAGGCTGCCTTTATCACTGCATGGGTTTTTTTCCCCTCAGCTTCTCATACTTTATAATTTGGCTATGAATTTTAAAGAATGGAGCAGAGATTAGAAATTAGCACCCTTTGTGTCCTGTTGAAGGCATATCAACCCCTCCTTCTTAGACACTGCAAAATTCCTTGCTAATAAGGCTGACTAAACAAGTTTTCATTAAACTGCATGTTGCTGGCCTGGAGAATTTGTCTCCATCAGCCATTCAGACCATGACCTGGACAAATCAACCGTGATGCCTCAGATATGAAAAGCCTTTGTTTGGCTTCTCACATTCTGAACACAATTAGTAGCTCTGCAACTCATCCCCTTGGCCAAGGTAGAGTCACGCTGTAACTACTGGTCTTGAGGAAAGTCACTCTGAGCATTCCTCAAGTGATTCAGTAGAATGTGATTTTAACCATGTAACTCCCAGTCCCATGGAAATGAGTGGCAGGTGAGAATAAAGCTGGTTACACCCAGTTAGCCTAGTCATTCTGTACTGACTGTGCTGGTTACCTAATAGGAAATGTAATTGGACAAAATTTCCACTAAACTGAGGTAAATAAACTGACTTATGCAATATGTTTGTCATTAAGGTGACTGAGGCTTCTCTCAGCTTCCAGACACTGTGGTCCAGATGTTTACCACCTCTTCTCTCAACCAGGAGTAAGTTACAATAGATGTGACTTTTGTGGAACATGGCAGAATACACAAGTATTTCATTAAAAATCATCTTCCACTTGAAGATAAAGTTATTATAAATTATACAAATAAAGGAGATAGCTTTTTGTAATAGTCATTAAAGGCTTAGGAGCTGTTTCACAAATATGTAACTCCTTGAGCATGTCAGAGTTTGCTTTGCTCCAGAAGAATGAAAGGCCAGAGTTTTAAGCTTTATTTCCTGCTCATAAATCCTGAAGACCATGCATTTACTTTGGCACTGGTTTTGCTGCTTCTTCAGATTATGTCTCTGTTCCCTTCAGTGTTACTGCACTGGACAAGCGGTATGCCTTCTACTCATTATGGTCAGGAGTTAAGATTTCAGATTTTTTGCCTCAGGCACTGCTTGAAACCTTTCTCTGTTATGTGCCTGCAAGTCACAAGGCAGCAGAAGCATGCAGCAGGTGAGCCAGGGTACTCTCTCTGTCGATACATATTATTATCTGTATTTCTATATATGTGTGGGGGTGTACATGGATACATACTCTCATTTGTAAATTCTTGAAAGACTTCAGACAAAAATCTCAGTTGTGTTTTTTTGTTGGAAGGGATGGGTGAACATCAGACCAACCCAAGCGCTCTTCAATCAGACAGGTCTTAACAGTGCCTTGTGTTCCCCCTGGCTTCCTCACCCACCCATCCCTCTCTTTGCACACAGATCCTGGTTTCCTCAGCCACAGCACAGATTGCTTTGCAGTAGCAGGAGAAATGTTTTCTGTCAGCTGGAATCCAACCAGGATGTGAGGAAAATAGCATTCTCAGACACTTCTGCACCAGCCTTGTCTTTGGGGAACAGAGCTTCTGCCTACAGCTCGCAGGCCAAGGAGGGCTTTGGTCACTTGCGATAGGAGGTGCATCTGAAGGGATCCGTTTCAAATGGATTTAAATGGCAGGCATGGTTAGGACACCCTTAGGGTTGAAGGAGGCATCTCTCAGAGTTCTCAGCGTGAGAACTGGACCAGCTGGGCAGTGGTCTGTCACCTGTGAACTTCTCTACGTGTTTTTCTTCTCACAGACCTTAAACGCTTATTGGCAAAAGGCTGCTTCAGGCATATGGATTTATGTAACAAGCAGAAACTCGTCAGAGACTATGTCTCATAGATTTCCCAGGTATCAGTGGGTTTGGCTATTCATGTTTTCAGTCATGAGAAGTTGTATTTGGCTCTGACTAGTGCCTGGATTATGCCACATGTTATATAGCTGAGTAGTATCTGGCTTTCAGTTAACCTTTTCTCCTAATGTATTTTGATGCCTTTCATTCTCTATGTTTTGGTTTTTTTGCTTTGATTATATCCTGGCCTAAACCATCTTGTCCTGCTAGGATGATACTACAGAAACCCATTCCGGACTACTGAGCTTTAATTTTGCAATTTTTTCCTCCCAAGGAAAGGATCCTGGAATAGCAACTGTTCGGAATTCAGTGGCTGCAAAATAATTGATAAACACAAGCCAAATGCTGCTGACTGAGGATTGTGTTCAGCCTGGGCTTGGTTCCTTCTCTTTCTCAACTGCTGCAGGATGAATACAGGCCAGCAATGACAAGATACTGCTCAAGAGCAAGTCCTTATCTGTTATCTATGCTTCAAATGCCTCAGGAAACAGAGTTAAAACAGACTTTCATACAGCTTTCATATTTTGTTAGGATGAATAGCAATAAAAGAAATATGAATGTGAGATGTGATGAAAATTACACCTTCTCAGGGGTAGCTGGGAGAATGTAGAGACTCCTCAGTGATTTGCTCTACAGTGAGATCCATTAGGCTGCCAAACAGGCCCCAGCACTAAAAGCTCTACTGGTTTGTTATCTACAACACTACCTGCCAGAGAGGTGTCAAAACATTCAAAGGACAATCTCAGAAGTGGTGAACTAGACACACAGTATTTATCAGCTGGCTTTAGTTTTTCTGTAGGGGTTGTTGAAAAGGTATTGTGGCCACACTGGATTTTGACTGAGCTTCCATCAAGGTCCAAGGTGGAGTTTTGGCAGACTGGACCCAAACTGGCAATAGCAGGGTGGGTAGGATCCTTCTCTAGATTGAGAGACGTGAAGTTCAGGTTGAGCTCTTATGTAAAGAAAAACAGAGTTGAACTTAGGTTTCCCACAGCCAAGCAGAGGCTGAGTTACCAGCTTAACAGGCATTTTAGAGTGAATTTATCCTTTACATTTTTCACAAAGGCTGTTGACAGTTTTTGACACATTGTGCTTAGAGATAGTAACAGCTCTACAGTGCATGTATTTTTTGGAAGGCAGACTTTATTTCTTTCCCCACAAATCTGATTCTATCCCTAATTTGAGTTAATTAATGTGCACATTTTACAAGGGTTTTTTTGTATTAGACAAAAGGTCAGGGGACTGCCACCTTATGAGGAAAAAACCTGTTTCCTGAGAAACAAGCTTGCTTCAGTATGTCTATGACATCCCAGCACCCCATGCAGTGCTCTGTAGTGGTGGCCAGATTAATTACGGACCCTAATTGGGAACAAGAAACAAAAGAGGGAGTCTAGGGAAAGATGACTTCATCTCCCTGCTCATCTTACATTACTGTTCTGCACAAAAAGATTGAGGAAACAGACAGAACAGCAAACAAAACTATCTACTTAGAGTTTTTCCTTGGCTGAGGAGAGAAAGGATAAAATGAGAAAAGGAACACTGTTCACCTGGAAAGTCACAAGAGTAGGTCTGAGTTTTCATCTTTTTCAGACAGCATGTTTGTTTAAGCCCACACCTTTAAAAGTTTTTGTTCAACCAGTTTGTCTTTGGGCTAATTTCTCCATCTCGTTCTGTTTTAGACTCAACTTGCTATAAGCCTGGGAATTTTTAGCCTCTGTGAAAGAAGCTTTTTCTTACACTGACAGAGAATGCCTTGTCTGCTACATGAAGTTGTTACAACAAGGTGTGGGAGGGAAGTGAGGCATGACGGTGTTGCATAAGGGACAGCTTCACGGTTGGCAGACCTGGGGGGATTACAAAACAAATGTTCCGGTTCTTCCATTAATTGTTTCATTTCAGTGGAGTAGTATGGGCTAAAATTGGCAACGGCCTAGACAGATAGGTTGGCACAAGTAAAGAAAGCATGTGACCATTCCTGATTTATTAGTTGTTTTGGGTTTTTTCTTGGGAAAGGCATCTAACCCCTGATTCTGACTCCTTGCCTATCAACACATATGTATCCCTCTAGTAAGGCAGTCATGTCTCTTCTGCAGGCTGGCAGGCACCAGCTTTGTTGCATGCTGTTCGGCACCTTTCCCACAGGAAAGACTCACACAGCTGTCCCTGCAGTCCCTGATAATACTCATTTCATCACCTACCCTCACCCCCTTTCTTCATTTAATTCACAATCACCATTGTACCAACACCCAGAAGTCATAGACTGGCCTTTCATTTCTGGTTCTGCATGCTGCCACACTACACCATTCAAGCCATAAAGCCATTTACCTTCTGTGGGTAATTTCATGTACTTAAAATTATTTCTATACTGATATAATTTAATGGGTAAATGGCAAATCAATAACTTTTCTGTATGCCAGGTACTTTTTGGCATTACTTCCCAATTATCCAGACAACTCTGCCTTCAAACAATCTGTCTGTTTTCCTCAGTGTGTCAAAATATCACATGTATTTTCTTTTTTCTACATAGTAATGAATATGGGGAAATAAGAAAAACCTGAATAACCCAAGGAATGTCACAGAGGAGCAGAAGGATGTTAGCTGTTTCTCAGAGGCACTGACAAATTGTTCCTGTGGTTTTCAGTCTTACACCTGAACTGCTTGGGGCAGAGGTAAGGGCAAGGAAAGAAAAAAATACAGGCTAAACCAGGGCATTTGGGAATACCTAGAAGTGTATTTGGCAGGTGGAGCACTCTGTGTTGGTGGACCTGGCTGTTTGGTATGTAGGTTGGGCCTCCTTCCTTTTGGCAAGAGCTGGATCATTAAGTCTAATTCCTGCTATCACAAATGGACATATCCTGTTATTGATGCCATAAATTTGTCTTGCTTGGTATTTAAAAACGGGTGGTTTATTCCTTCCATTTTCCATCTGTAAGATTGCAGTGGAATCTCATATCCTTCCAGTGATCAAGAACCACCCTTGAATTTCTGTCCTTTAGTTTGAGAGAGACTTGTGCCTACGATTGAAAAACATAGGAAAATGTTTCCAAAGAGATTAGAAATGACTGGCTGACTGAGTTCTTTAAAATGTGGTATGTGCTTTGCATTTGAAAGTTATCTCTATATTTACTCAGCCTGGAGTAAATCCAAAACAGTTCACCTGAGAGGACAAAAGGAAATCCCAATCATAAAGCCGGTTGGTGGCGGAAGAGTTAACGGGACACAGTGGTTCCTCTGCTGACACGGGGAGCAGGCTGCTGCATTTCTGCAAGGTGATGAGCTGAAATGTTTGGCAGTTTGGTTTAGTTTCGCAAAAAAAAAAAAAAAAAAAAAAAAA
>VYZP01076004.1:15807-26361 GCA_013400635.1 Hypocryptadius cinnamomeus
GGCCGGCGGGGAGGGCAGCCCGCTCACCCCGCTGCTATGGCAACAGGCCGGGAATGCCTCTGGCTCAGCCGTCCCGCTCTCCGCTCCGCAGCGCCTGCTCTGCAGACAGCTCCATTGTCTGCCGGACAGTGGTCTTTCCATCGGCTTCCAGCGAAATAGCCTCTTCCCGAAGACAAAAGGCTCGGCACAAAGAGATTGAACAGGGCTAAAAGTTTAAAGGGGAAAAAGAAAATCCCCTTAATTTATGTTTTAACTGTAGGGGAGAGAGGAGAAAAATAATTCTGGCTTCTCTTAAGTGATAGTTGGTGATGAAGGAGTGGGGTCATAACTAGGTTTTGTTGGGATTTGGTAATTGCTTCCTGATGCATCCTGAAACTGTTCACAAGGAGACTGGCTTGCCCACAGGACTGTGGCATGGTTTCTATCCCTGCACAGTCAGGCTGCTGCCAGCTGACAACTGTTCAGATCATGTAATGAGAAATCTGGGTTTCAATTTGCTTTATGGGTGAACCACTTTTCATATCCAAAATCATGAGAATTGATCCCAAGAAAGTTTTGTTTAGATCCATCTTGGAGAACTCAAGTGCAGATTTGCCAAGTGTCAATAGATACCTTGTTTTCTAGAGTTTCCCCTTTATGTTGTGGTGTGGTGATGATGGAGAAATTTAGGGGGGAGGATACTGCTGAGTCAGTAAATACAGGATTTAATCTTGTAAGCTGTCAGCATTTCTAGAGCATTAAAATTCTGGTTCAAATAAACACACTCCCAGTACATTCTCTTTTCTTGTCTCCAGCAGAAACATGCTTTCCTGAAGCCAGTAGGAAGGCAGAATTCTCCTTCATGACTTCAAGTGTTCATATGTGTGTTTCTGAACAAAGCCTACAAGAAATGCCATTCCATGTGAGAAGTTAAATTCGAACCTTTCCATAAGGTGCATATCCTTGTCCACATGACTGGCCTTTTTGTTTCTGCCATTTGACCTTGATGTGACCTAGATGAATGGTACAAATCTGCAAACTGAAGAGATGCAGTGCAAAAGATCAGAATACATTACATTCCTGAACAAGTTTAGATATTTCTTCTAGACTTGTTAACCTAGTGTAAGTCTGCTGGTGGTACTTTCTCATCTGACAGCTATTTCTAACATTTTATATAAGTCCTTTATCCAAATAGACCTCTGGATGAAAAAAATTTCTCCTGCCCCCATTTTCATACAATACTGAAGCAATTTTGCAGCATTATCTCATGATGAAAAAAATTTCTTTTCCTAGGACATGATCAGTCCTTGAAATGGTAGAATAGAATGCTCACCAGTGAACTGAGCAGTCATTCTTGTCCACAGCAATGTTGTTGTTCTTAGGTAACTCCTGTCAATTTCCTCCACCAGTCAGTGCCACTATGTAAGATAACTGCTTTCAGGTATTTTGGTTACGCATTAGGCATTGACCATTTATTTCTTGAATGTTCATTTGATCTTTTTGTAGGAGTACATTAAAATATGTATTTTATAATCTGAGTACCTTTTGTTTAAGCTCAGTGAAGTCTTCATTTTATTATTCCACATTCCTCATTTGTCTAATCCCTGTTGTTTCCTTTGGGCAGACCTTAGTTCTTTCAGGACTCTTCTGCAAAATCTCACATGGCCCTTCAGGAAGCTGAGCTTTGTTTACAGGGCACAGCAGCTGTGGGGGCCCTGTTGTTTTCCTTCACATTGGTCACATTCTGTGCTCAGCTCTTGTCTCTCTGGCGCCGCCACCAATCCAGCTACGCAGTTTGGTGATAGAGGCAGTAAGGCTTCCTGTCACAGTGTCCATAGCTTTTTTTTTTTCCTCCTCTCTAATCTTGTCCTGTACCCTGAAGAGGTCTGTTAGGTCCCTTCCACATTTCCAGAATGTAGAAGTCTATTTCTGCTTAGCTTTCTGTGGTGTATTTTGTACAGGGATTGTCCTGACACTCAGAGCTCCACCCTATCCAGCCCTAGTACCCTGCCTAATTCCTACTTCTGGTGCCTCGGGACAGAAATGTTCAGGATTCCTGGTTCCTCCCCTCTCTGCATTCTCAACAAAGGAATGGCGAGCATCATTTGGGGATGAAATAGGGCACACAGCTAAGACTAGGTGGTGATGGGGGTTGCTAAAACTTAAAAATTATAAAAGAAATCAGTTGTCAGAGAAGAAGTTATTCAGGACTAGCATTCAGAAATTTGCACCTTGTATACTGTTTTGCCTCCAGCCAGAATCACAGCTTGGATTGAAGATGCCTGTTAAAGATGGAAAGATGGGATTTTAAAATCAGCACAGAGGTCTGAAGTATAGGTTTCTTCTTTACTTCTCCCCACCGTGCTGTGATAACACAATGAGTTATATCTTTCCATTCTTCTCATGTGGGTCATCTTTACTCAAACTTTCACACTTTACAGAGTCCCATGCCTTTCTGTTCACTGTAATCACACCAACATGATCCAAGGGAGGGAGGAAAAAATTGCTTGTTGGATCATTTCTGTTTGGCTGCTTCTGTGGAGTGACCCTGAATAATCCTGTGTACCGCGGCAGCTACACACATACATACAAGAAGGAAAAACAAAACTCCAAATGACATAAGATAGGCAACAGCCCAGTATTTGGTTCTGTTGATTTCCTGCAATTGTGAATTGCTGCACAACAGCTGGGGTTTTATGGTGGGAGCCTGGACTGGTTGTGCTAAGGGAGTCTCAGGCCTGGAGCAGATGAGTGTAGAAAAGGGGGAATGGCCTCATCAATCACAGCAATATATCGTAAAACGAGCCAGTCTGTCATAGCAGCCTCCCAGGCTGGTGGACTGCTGCCTGAGGCTGGAGATGACATGCTGATAACACCAGGGGATGATAACAAGACTCTCAGACTTGGACAGAGGGCTGTATAGCAGGACAATTAATTAAAACATGTTTGGTTGAACAAGCTGAAAAGTTTTCTGTCTTCCACCCTCTTTGGGAGTCCTTTTGTTATATGTATACAATGGGTGAGCTGGGTCAACTCTGTTATTTTCCAAAGTTGGCTGAAGTTGTTTGTGGTAGGTTGTGCTCATCAGACTCGCAGGGCAAGCACAAACTCTGATGGCGCAGCTGTGCTTTTCATAACACTCTCCAAGACAACTCCTGTAGCACCACTTTTTTTTGGATGGGCAAAAGCTGAGATCAGTGTCACTGTAAAGGAGGCTGGAGTTTGGTTACCAATAGTGGGAATATTTCTTCCTACTATGTTCTGTCTCTCTGAATTGTCGTGCTCAACATATATCCAAAACGCATCTTTAAAGGCCTCAAGAGGTGAAAATTGGCAATGCAGCATCCTGACTCAACCCTGCAACCACCTTAGCAACAGCCCAATATGAATTTTGAAGACAATAACAGAACAATAACCAAATAAAGTGGTGCCTATCTCACTGTAAGAAGTATGTTTCATGATCTGTTGCTGCAAGAATCCAAGGTCTTGGTAAGCCTTTTTCACTTGCCTCCAGTATTTTTTGGTAGAATCCTCCTTGCCTCTAAATAGTGTGGGCAGTACCCTGTTTCTTAGCCTATGGGAGGAGCAAACAGGATGAAGCAAAAGCCCAGCATTTCTCCTTGCAGTTCACAGCCAGTCCAGTATGTAAGCATTGAGCCTTAGCTGTTTACTCCAGTCTCTCCACCTTTCTCTTTGTTTTCATCCAGATGAAAACTTTCTTGCAATGGCCAGTGCACAAAGAACTACCTTGACACACATAAGTTAAGTTTTGCTCAGCCAAGGGCCACAGCTTCTACTCTCTACAATTGTTTTACTCCCTACAGGAGCTTCCTTGCTTATTCCCTTTATCCTGTATGGTTCTTAGAAAACCCACAGGCTTTCACATGACTTACGATAGCCTATTTATCAAACACACATGGCAACAACCATTAACACTTCCCATCACATCAGTATTTTTGTTTTGCTACAGAGGGAAAACTTGTAGAGCAGAGGCTGTAAATTGCTAGCTGATGGTCACTTAAACAGTCACATGGTTCAGATTAGCACCTAAGACTTTTGCAGCCCATTTCTGTGTCATACCCTTTGCATCATCCTGCTTCTCAGGCACCTTTAATTACTATTTTTTATTGAGGGTGTGGGTGTTGAGCTGGCAGGTGCATCTTAGTGATATCTGTGTGGGTCAGGCATTGCATGTAGATCATGTACTTTTTGTTTTCTCACACTGTTTCCACCCGGTTACCTTCAGTCCTTTGTCATGTGTCAAAAATCCCTCCAAAATTAAAAAAAAACAAATTCAGATACATGTGGCTTTGTTACAGCTCCTCTCACCTTTGCACTGAGCACCTCACCTGTTAGCTCATAAAACTTCCCTGTAGCCTGGAGCTCACATATGCTTTGAGGCAAGAAGAACTGGCAAAACTGGCTACTCTCATGCAGTTACATGGCCTTCTCTGCATTTTAAACAGAAAATGCTTGCATAACAAGCTACAGGGGTGAAAAGTATTAGCATTAGGCAAAAGTTGAGCACTGCTATCTTCTGTAATGTATAGCTATGTATCAGCTGTGTTGTCTATGAAACACATTTGTCTCCACAGTTCACCAGGTAACTAAATTATTAAAATACATAACTGAAATTGAAGTTTCCATAGAATTTTACATTATAAATGTCTAAATGGGTCTTTGGGTTTGTTTTAAATATCAGCAGTGACATAACTTGTAAATCATTTTGATATTGCTCAGGGTGAAGGTAGTGTATAAAGATGAGATTACCTCTTGACCGCATGACCTGAGGTACGCAGACATATCTGGCAGACAGGATGTGAGCTGCTGACTTGATATGATATAAAACTTGATCCTGGGAAATGCCTTGGGCACAGGAATGAGGAAGTTAGTGCTACTATTTTTAAATGTTGTGAGGAGCCAGAAGTGTTTGCAGTAGTGCATTTTGAAGATGTAAAATATCCTGTCTCTCTCTAAATGATGTGCAGTGTTTATTTCTGTAAGCAGTGGATTGAGCAGTGGTACAGGCTTATTCAACATCCCTGTGTATTGACTTGTCTTTTTTTGCTAAGGAATCAGCACAAGACTGAGCAGATAGTTGGGGTGACACTGGTTTCAACCATGCATGAAGTGTCCACCTAGGAATCAGAGAACCAGTTATTTTGCATTGACTACCGAGTTGTAATCAGCTGATGTTACCATTTGTAGTCACTACCAGTACAGTTTCTGAACTGATGGACTGGCAATAGCAAACCCAGAGTGTTTCAGCCACTTAACACACATGATGGTCTCCTGCCTTGGATTTTCCTATAGCTATGGGAACATCTCTCACATTTATTCAGCAGGGCCAGACCCCACACCTGTGCAGTACTGTGCAGTACTGCAGCAGCCATTTGAATCCGTAACTCAAGGCATGAGACTGTGTTGCTTTGCTATCAAAGGTTATGCTCCTCAGTGGGACCCCAGATTCTGAGTGGATGCAGTAGCTGGCACATTTCCACCTGCAGTCTGGCCCTGCAAATGACAGACTTGTTCCATGTGGTATTATCTCAGGTACTCAAGACAAAACTAACAAGTCTGGAAACCTTTGTATTTTGTTGCTGGTCCACCATATATTGCTTGAAAAGTTACGGCATAGTGAAGTAATGTATTGTCTGTGTATGAGAGATTTAAGTGATTGCCTTTTGCAAAATAGAGCTTGTTCAATGGGTGGTACCATCAGCTCTTCCTAGATGGAGTGGGATTGTCTTGTATTTATAGGGCTGGCTACAGATTTATTTTGTTTGCCAGATACCAATTTCATGAAGCATCTTGGGCTTGCAGACACATTTCTCTTTTCTTATTCATTCTAATTTCTTCATGACGTCAATAGTCTCATCTCAGTGGCAGTTCCACTATTGAAGGATATGTTGTATGTACTGTGGATTAAAATCAGAGAGGAAGGCAGACATCTGTGGAGAGAAGCAAAGTCCAAAGTACGTTGAGGAAAACTGTCTTCATTTATCTTTGCCAAAGTACCTGTAAAGGAACCGCTTTTGAAAAATGTTGTGCATGTCTCCTTCTTCTTCTTCACTTCTCGTTCTCCTTTTGGGTGAAAGATGAAGTAGCGTGATTCATTCTTCTGCAGAGACTCTCTCATTCTCTTATTGATCTCTCTGCTGAAACAGGTTCATTTGATGTTTTCCAGCTCTGCTCTGTCCCTTCACACACAGGTTTTGCCTTGCCTACCTAAACTGGGAGTGTAAGTATTCCCGTGGCAGTAGCAATGACTAAGTCTAGGGTGTAGTCACTGTCTTGATAAACTCTGGGCTGAGCACACCTTGCTGAGAACACAGTTACATGACATAGTGGTAAAAATATGTCAGTCATATCTGTGTCATGTCTTCAGGGGTAGAAATGAAGGTGCTTTGTAATGAATCTTGTAGGTATGCTTACTTGATAAGACAATTACTTTATGAGTATACCTGTTTAATAGAAATAAGTTCTCAGGTAGAAGAAGGAGGTTTTAATTTTGTTTCCACCACTTAGATGAGATCTGTTCACAACTTGGTTCTAATTATAAACAAATAGTATTATGTCATGTGTAGCATATGAATTCTTTGAACAGGCTTAGTGTTGTCTAAATCTCGTAAAAATTTTGAACATTTCTTCCAATTATATCAGTGTTAATGTACCACCTTCTGGCCAGCTAATGGAAACACATGAACTGATCTTCAGGAGCTTTCCTATCTGTGGCTCTCAAATGGGCTAAATCAAAAAGCCTCTTTCTATAGTAGTTCTGGGATCCATTCACTACCGTTGTGTTACACAAGAGAAGAACTCCACTCTTTTAAGTATGTAAATGGAACAAAAAGTGTTTACTTCGATTTCTTTTTAGACTAGCCATACTTACTGAAAACAAAAAACAAACAGCAAAGCAAGCTGTGTTTAAGTGATAAGCAGTGCTTTTACTTGGAATATGAAATGTTTTCTGTCTATGACTAGGAGAATTTTATTCCCTTTAGAAGTAACTGCCTCTAACATGTAATTCCTGCCTGATGTAAAGATGTAACAGTTTATTCAAGACACTAACAGCCTTGTCCATTACTTGCATGAACTATTGGAGTCTAATTACATGAATTTGGAGTCTACTGTTCAAATGATAAATTGGTATGAATTGGAGACACAGGTACTTACACTTCAGAGCTATATATCTCTCTTTGCTGCAGTGTTCTGGTGATTTTTGGATAGGCTGTGTGCTTGTTCTTGACTGCAATTCTGTCTAGGAATATTAGTGTATTCACTAACTTCTAAGTGTTTACAGGCTAAAAACTAAGCAGTAGATCTGGAAAGAGCATTTTCTGAATATGGATATTTTCTGCACAAATCTAATTTATCAGTTTTGTGCACAATGTGTTACAGATGCTTGGTTTTATCTTAAGACTAGCCAGACACATTCTGATTTCTTAGAGCACTGCATAGTACAAACTGCAGAAGATGTAAGGAACTTATATAAAACTGTGGTTGCAGCCAAGATCTGTACAAGAGAAAGGGGAGTTCACTGTACATAAACTATGAATTGCTGAAATATTTTTTCAGTTATTCCATACCATATCTGACACGCTGATGGTACAGAATTTTTTTTATGAACCAGAGTTTTAACTACTCAATAAACATAACACAATAAAAATACTGAGTATTTTTAAATTAAATCACTCAAGAGAGTTCTACGTTACAAGCTAATTTTGTTATCTTGAACATTATTCAAGGAAGAGTGAAACGGCTCTGACTGAATTAATTCGTTTCTCCAGTTGAATAAAGATAAACAGAGAAGAGGAAAATGATTGATAGCTTCCTGCATAGTGCAATGAGACTTACAGCTGCAACTACTGCTGTTCTGGTAGCGTGAAACCGGTGTCTTAATGGTTAGTTCAGTCTTGTTTGTTGGGAAGATGCTCTTTTCCTTCTCCAAGCAGCAAGGGGTGCTGTGAGTGGAGGGGACACCAGCAAATAATTCTGGGCAGTGAAGCACTGTAAGCACAAACACCTGAAATACAGTAGTTCTTCCTTCCCATGAACACAGACTTCTGTGTAGAGAGATAATTGTTAGAAAAAACAAAACGTCAATGGAAAAAGCCAACAAAAACTTCCAGGATCCTTTAGGACAGTATGTAGAGGACTGTCCTTTTCAACAGTTTTCTTGGCGTATGAAGGCTGCTGCAACCTAGCTGTGAGGGCTGAGTCGTCATTTTCTTGTATTTCATCTTCAGTTTAGTATCTGCATGATGGCTTACATTTAAATATAGCAGTTCTTATAGAGACTCATGGGGATAAATTAATTGAACCTTGATGAAATTCATTGTGTTTTGAAGAGATCTCAAAGCTCCATGATAAAACTTCTTTGTAGCTTCAGATGATTTAACTTCTTTTGGTAATTAAACTTCTTTAAGGACTTATGATGCATTTGCAATAGTTAACCAAGCATCAGGAATTGCATTTAGTAGTCACTAAGCCACTGCTGGGAACAGTCTGTGTAGTACTATTGTAGTATACATTTGGGATGCAACAAGGTTTAAGCAGGCCAGATTTATGTGGCCTAAATTTAGACAATTGTATTCAAAGAGATGTTGTGATTTGGCAGAGTATTATGAATTGAAAAGTTGCCTGAGGAAGAATCCATTCAACATGACCTGAGAAGTCAGTCAAGTGGGAGAAGAAATGAGTAAGAGGAAGCTGCAGAGATCAGATGTGTGACTTCCATCTTTCATCTTGCACCTTCTCTTGCTGCTTATTTAGTCTGTGGTGGTTTTGAAATGTCTCTTAGCAGTGCCATAAAACCCAGCTTTTGTACTAACAGTTAACATGTTGGAGGCCTAAATTGCTGTTAAATTTTTGCATGTGGTGTGTTCAGTAGCAAGAGTGGAAGGCATGGCCCGTGTGAGCAGTGACCTCTTCTACATGCCAGAACTTGCAGAGACACTCAAAAGTCTGAGGAGTGCTTACAAATCTATCTTACAACCTGTTGCATGTTGGTGGTCAAGAGGTTTGGGATTTTCCAGCTGCCCTCTGTAATCGTGAAAAGAGGCGAGGTGGATGCCTCTTCTTCTGTCTCCAAAATCTGTTTTGAAGCTCATGGGAAGAAGGTGTCCTGCAAGGTTGTAGAACATTTCTTAATGTTACCACACACTAATTGATAGCAAAGGTACGTAGGAAGCATGTGGATGTAATAACTGCTATCCTCACAGGGGTTTCTTCCATGTAATATAAGCTGGTAGTACCCTCCTCTTGACAAAAAGTCTTCTGTGCTTTGAGTTGTGTACTCTTGTATCTAGTTTCTGTGCACTTTTGTACTGTATATTTATGCTGCTGTCTGCAGCAGTAACAGATTTGACCTTCAACCATTAACAGAGCTGTGATAAAAGGAAAGCTGACAAGAACAGGCCTGGCTTCATAGCTTGTACTAAACTTGAAAGTATTTTCCAGTGCATAGATGCAACAGAACTATTAATTGAATCAGTTAATAGGTTTATATCCACTTCTGTGGCATTTACCCACTTACACTGTGTTCTGGAGAGCCCTAGAAATGTACTGGATACAGAGGTACAGAGGAACAGTGTTCCACATGTGACACTTTTATGGTCAGAAATTAGAAAAGAGTGGGAAGAGAACTAGAATCTGTGATGTGATATGATAGTGATGTTTTCCCAGAGCCACATATGAGGTTGGTGTCAAGGCTGGAAACAGGAGTTCAGTTGTGTCACTTCAAAGTGATGTCCCAATTACACCATCTCTCTTGGTAAGATCAGGAACATGACAGACCGCCCCAAAAAATGCTCACAGACACAGTTGTATTGACTTGGATATGGAAAAGCAAGAAAATGACCAGATATGGATGTCATGGAAACTCTGTGGAAATATGACCTTTGTCATAGAGACATAACTGCACAGCAGCCTGGTCCTTGATTTCTTCCAGATTCTGTCTGTCTGCATTTTCTGCTTTTCTATAATTGCATATACAGATGCCACAAGTTTTGTTGCTGGCATCCTCATGACCCGGCTGATCTTTAAAGACCAAGTCTATATACCAGTGTCTGGTGGACTTTATGTAAAGAGCCCTAGAAGAGATCTAGCTACGCCAACAGAAATCTTAGCAGTGCTTGCTTTGTCTGAGGGACTGGCATAGACCACATCAGGGAAGTCAGGACCCCTTTGGAAGGTGTGACTTGTTAAGGGTGTGTCTTACTACAGACTAAAGTTCAAAGGGCTATCTGAATTATACGTAAATTAATATATTCAGGTAACAGGAACAGTCATGCCATGAAGCTCTGAGCTAATTTCTCTCAAGAGGCAAAATAGATGAGTACTCAGAAATTTGAAATTTCAGGCATTTGCTCAGGTCCAATTCTAAAAGTTGTTATCTGCCTTTCTTTTTTGAAAGGTACGTAGTACCCTCAGATCTTCTTCCTACTTCCATGGCACAGTTTTGATCGCAAACACTTGCAGTGTCAATGTCCTTTAACAGTTGGATGGCTGCCTTTCCCCCAAGCACAAGTAACATGATACTACCTGATGTTTTTGGCCAAAATAGTCGTGGTT